>JARJRV010000028.1:0-71372 GCA_030783925.1 Aschersonia sp. MBC 735 | reverse complement strand
CCCCCCCCCCCCCCCCCATCGCGTCATTATTGAGGCAATAACAAGCTATGTTGTGTCAGATTACAACCGATGGCCTACGTCAAAAGCCTCGTATATGCGACAGTATCGACCTCAAGCGCTGAAGTGCCGTAAAATCAGTATGCTGTGAAGCAGGCCCTGTACTTTGTGACATTTCCAGCCAAGCTTCAGCAGCAAGAGAGCCCAGATCTCCCCAGACTTCATCCGTATATGAGCTCAAAACGCTTTCCCACTGTTGGAGCCAGGTCCTCTGTGCCTCGGCAACGTCACTCGTCCCCATAAGAGTCCTGGCATCAGCCTGAGATGTTTCCGATACCGTCAGAAAAGATGGCTCGAAATTCAGCAGCCCATCCCAAACATTCTTTATGCCGCTCGATCCGATCATGGCTGCCCGAAGTCGCTCAGTTCCCATTCTAGGTCTCGGAGCGCGGTCGCTTTCCGCTGCTGCTATGGAATACTCAGGCTGGCCGAGAATGTCCACCACGTCCATTCCATCCAGAAGACTGTACTCAAGTATATTTGTCGGTGTTCGATTGATGTGACGATCTGCCGCCTTGTGTTGGAGGTTCATCAGGGCCGGGCCCTCTGTGAAAGCAACATAGTGAGAGGAAGAACCGTGCAAACCACCGTTATTACTGAATCCATCTTGCACTAAGCATCTTGTCTGGTTTGCTGATGCGAAGCCTGCTTGATGAGCTGGGAAAAGCGCCGAGGCACTCGCTTCGCCAGTCTCCTTCATCTGAGCCAGTCTGCTAGATAAGTCCTTGCTGTAAAATGTGGTACTCATTAAAGTTTTCGTGGACAAATGTACTCGTCCAAACATGGAGTCCGTCTCGATTCTCGTGCCAGTTTCATTGTCCCGATCCGTGCCTTTGGAGTCGCAAGCCGCCCTTCCCTTGCCCTTGTCAACTTGGATCTGCTTTCGATCGTATAGTACCGAAGTCCTAAGACAATCGCCGTGCACACTGGATTGACGTCCTTTGTCACTTGACATGACGTTAAGGTTTTGACTGTGTTTCCGTCTTTCTTTTGTGACTTGACAATTGTTGACGTCTTCGCCTAGATGTGCAAGAAACCACGCCCAGACCCTTATCAAGATAGAACTTCCTCCTCAATAGTGGACCAAGAACTTGGTTCAATCAACGGCGACTGAATCAAGCGGGACGATCATGGATGACTTAACCGGGATATTTCATCTATATTGAATGATTGCAGGTGTACGGTAGGTGGGCTGTCCGAACCGTGATGGCAAGCATCCACCTTAAGTTGTTTCTTAACACCCCGCCTCGCGTGGCCCACTTCGTTCACATGCTAACACGCCTTTGCTAACGCAACACGATGCAACTTCCCCCGCCTCGACGTCTCGGCTCCTATAGAGAGAGCTGTGACGGTGACACATGCTTGTGTCTTTCGGGCAGAGCATCCAAACAGTCGACGCTCCTCAATACCATAGAACAGAAACAGCCCTATGTTTCTTGGCCGTCAATCGCTGATACTGTATCGAACTCATTATTCACATTGCTGAGTCACATCTCCGCGCAAATGTGCATCGCAGGATCAAATCCGATTGCCCTGCTAATGTGCATAGCCAATACCGTTGCTATACGCTCAGAACAAGCCGATGCATTGCAGCAGCCAGGTTCATCCACTATGTCGCGCGTCCACAAGGGCAGACCGAGTCCTGATATACCTTGAACACAGGCACAATCACACACTTACCTTTACCACTCAGTGACGGCCCTTTCGATGCCAATCGCGGTTCATTCACCGCTTGATGCGGCGCGCCAAAGGAGACTGCTCATAGCACTTACCCAGGAGATAAGGAGGGGTGCCTACCTACCTAATCACTGCAATGTAGGAGGAAACTTTACTCGCCGGCTCACGTTCAGTCAGATAAGCGCCACTTGAGAACTTACCTGACGCACTCAGATATGCTGTAAGAGAAACCTACATGCTTTTTGCAAGTGCCTGCGTAGGTGCATATATACCTGAATTATGCACTTCATTTCTCGTAGTCGTAAGCCGAAAAGCCAGTCCGAAACAGTAAGCGTACTTCGTGTGGAACCCAGTCCACGCTGAGCTGTATGGGAGCTGCCCTTCGGCCCACTACCACCGCCACCCAGGCTCGTCAAACGACATCATCCACCGCCCACTTCAATCGCGGCATTGCATGTCAACAACATCAGGTCGCGTGCCAAAGAGACGTACTTACACCCTCAGGCGGCTGTGAAATTTTTCCCTTGCCCTCGTCGAATATCACACCGATACTACTGCAACCGCTGCTAAGTAGCTTGCGCCGGTGTGTCGTCGACGAGCCGTCTTCATCAGTCATTCGGTAGCCATATCCACGATTCGCACCGGTCTCGTCGCTTCAAGTCAAAATGGTCGACAGTGAGGGCAATTCATCTACGTGGAAGTTCACACAGTAAGCAAGAATCACTTGGTCATTTCGACAGATGCTCATCAAAGTCTGTAGATGCTTCGGTGACAAGGGCGACGTTGAGGATATAACCGAAGGTGAGACACCTGATCGTCAACTCTGCGCCAATCCGCTGACCTGCATTCTGTACGTTGTCCAGCCGACATAATCTCAACCGTCGAGTTCGATCACACAGGAAACTATCTCGCCACAGGAGACAAAGGCGGTCGAGTTGTTTTATTCGAGAGAAACGAGACGGTATGTTGTACGATGAAAGACCGGCACGCCGGCCGATCTGCCGATCCTTCGATGAGAAGGCCAACAGTATTGACTGAAAGGTCCTGTAGAAAAAGTCGTGCGAATACAAATTCCACACCGAGTTCCAATCGCATGAACCGGAGTTTGATTATCTCAAATCACTGGAAATTGAGGAAAAGATCAACAAGATTAAATGGTGTCGTCGACAGAATGCGTCACATTACCTTCTCTCTACAAATGACAAAACAATCAAGCTTTGGAAAGTCTTCGAAAAATCTCTCAAGGTTGTGGCCGAAAACAATCTTTCGCACGACATCACCCAAGGAAGCGTGACCGGCGGGGGAGCCCCTCGGTCCTTAGCCACGACGCAGCAGTTTCGCAGCGCAGCAGAACTCAGGCTTCCTCGGCTCACCCATCACGACACTGTCGTGGCGGCGGTCCCACGTCGAACTTACGCGAACGCTCACGCATATCATATTAACAGCATCTCTGTCAACAGTGACGGAGAAACTTTCATCAGCAGCGATGACTTGCGGATTAACCTGTGGAATCTCAATATTCAGGATCAGAGTTTCAACATTGTTGATATCAAGCCTGCCAACATGGAAGAACTCACCGAAGTGATCACCGCAGCAGAGTTCCATCCTCAAAGCTGTAATTGGTTCATGTATGCCAGCTCGAAAGGGACTATCAAGCTTGCAGACATGAGGGAACGTGCCCTGTGCGATCAACACGCCAAACGTAGGGATTATCCGTCAACAAGAGGGGTTGCTGCTAATGGAACACAGTTTTTGAACAAGAAGAAGACCCATCATCGCGCTCGTTCTTCTCCGAGATCATCTCATCGATTTCCGATGTACGGTTCTCGTATGACGGCCGATATATTTTATCCCGTGACTATCTCACAGTGAAGATATGGGATATCAACATGGAGCGCCAGCCGATCAAGACGATACCAATTCACGAACATTTGCGACCGAGGCTCTGTGATACGTACGAAAATGATAGTATTTTTGACAAGTTCGAAGTGGTCTTCTCTGGTGACGCAAAGAATGTTATGACTGGGAGTTATAATAACAATTTCATGATCTATCCGTCAGACCCAGATCGAGAAGTTGAAGTTGTCTTGCAAGCAGACAAATCTGCATTCAAGGCAAAGAAGGTGGGGATACCGACGCCCATCAACACCTCGACGAGCCCTACGACGAATGGGGGCAAGAAGAACGGTTCAAGGGCAGGCAGCCCAGCAGGCGGGGCTCAGCGGATGAAAAAGGAGACAGACGCGGATCAAATCGACTTCAATAAGAAGATTTTACACATGAGCTGGCACCCTTTCGAGGACAGTATCGCTATTGCCGCGACCAACAATGTAAGCTCATTTCCATTCTCAGTACATCTTATTTTAAAAAATTCTTACTCACGTCAATCAGCTTTTCGTTTTCTCCGCGCTATAGCTGCCATCTGCTGGCTTCGATGCGATCGAGGCGGATGCTTGAGGCACGCCTCAACGCAACAGCTGATCATTGAAGGTCGACGAGGTTGATAAAGTGCCCGGTCACCCGATGTGCAAGACGCGACTTCACCGCAATTCATTGACGAGCGGAAGGGATGCTCGGGCTGCGATGCCATTTTTCAGAAACAACAATTCCTTTCTGGCAAAGAAGTAATCGGCTTGAGAACGGCAAAAGAGCACGTCGAATCTGCCACGGTATGGCCCAGAGTGCCACGGCACCTGGCTAGTTGAAGGTCGACGACGACATCGACACCCCCATCTAAGCCCTGAGGGCATTCATGACATGGCCTGGTCTGTGGCTTTTGGTCCAATAGACAACGTACCTAGGAAGATAATAAAGCTTTGGAGCAGTCGTCTGGGTATCAATAGGGTTTAATCTTTGGTCCTTTCGTAGGTTGTCATTGCATTTGAAAAGCGGCGCAGGCCTCGCCGAGGCATTACGTCCGTCTTGCTTCGAAGCCGAGGGAGCAATAGGATACAATGAACGCAATTTATCGAGCAGCCTCTATCTTCAAACACAACGACGCCTTTGTGGAACAAACATGACTATCTTTCCAAACTCCTGTGTTGGAGCACGCGTCGCAAGACACGACGACTATATTGCAATGAGAGACTGTGTCCTAATCTGAACGCCGTCTGCGGTGCTCCATCTATCTCGATCTAATTGACCTGCATATTTGGAGTTCCTGCACAAATTTAGGGAACCCTTTTGCCACTAATGGCCTTGCTCTAGTGCAGAACATTTCTTCGTCCTTGCGGCCTTTGACCGCGCCACCTGTCGCGCCCTTCTTTATATTGCGTTACCATGTCATTCGAGCTATTTCGCACGCATGCATTCGCTTAATCGGGGACACAATGCAAGACGAACGATGGGTATCCCTCACGTTGGGGTATTTGCCTTAAAGAATGACTCGACTGCAGGCATTCTTTTCTTCTCGTCTCTCTCACTCGGAGGTGATCGTCTGCATTGTACCAAGCACCACCGGATCACTGATTTCTGGTCTTTGTCTCTCCTATCGCTAATGATGCTTCTGTTCTATCTCTCATTGTAGCATTTTCAAAACACGCAGACCAATTTTTACAAATTAAGAACGCGTGCCAAGAGTGTACAAACCTCCAGCTCCAAACACCAACAAAGCCCCTAACAGAGTACCTTGAGAGAGGACGTTGTCAAAAAGCCAAATGCTCAACAGGAGGCTGACGAGTTTTCGTATGTTTAGGACAATAGTGACTGTAAGTGCTGACGACTTCGCAGCGAGCAAGTTAACGCCGCGGATGCACGCATACTGAGTCAAGACGTTGACGACCAGGAAGACTAATTGACTCGGAAACTCTGTCGACAGAGAAGTTTCCATCCCAGGCAGGGATAGTTCGAGTCCTGCGCTTTGTCTCATCCGTCGAAGACTTCGCAACATTGAGGGGAACAGGGGGAGGAAAAGAGGTAAGGAGAGGAAGTGGGAGTAAAAAAGATTTTCTCTCCAATGTGGTCCGTACAATTGGTACGTGACTTCCGTGTAAAGACCCATGATAGCGGAAAGTATTTGCGCAACGAATAGGACAACAAAGCCATAGTTTAACCCTGGAAGAATGAGCTCCGACGAAGCTGCCGTAACCTGCAGGTGCATCGAGGTTAGCGATTTTCACTCAGCGATCCGAAATAGAGCAAACACCTTCTGACGCGCATCTGACCACGCAGCTAATATGACACCGAAACTGAGTAAAAGTACCGAGAAGACCTGTACACGAGAGTAGGTTTTACCGTACAGATACCCAGCAAGCATCGTAGTAATGCTACCCCCTGATCTAACGATAATATGTACGGGTACCGAAATGTCGTAGCTGAAAGCATGGTTGTTCAGTACGTTAATGCTGAAGAACAGTATGATGTTGATCAGCCAGCGTCGTATCGGGACTTTACGGGGAGCAATGAACCATGGAGCCCTGGTCTTGTCAAATTGAGCCCCGTATCCGGTCATGGCCACAAAAAGAAATTGCACAAATGTAAGAAGAGTGCCTGAGAGTATATGAGAATGAAATCTTCCAGACTGTGAACTGCGTCATATCATTACCACTAGCAGACTCGAATCTAAGAGGCATCACATTAGTTTCCTGTGCAGCTATGCTGAGTCGGTAGCCTCACTTTATAATAGCCTCCAAAGCGTAGACCTGCGGCGCTCGACTTAGTTTCGTGGGCTTTTTGATGGTTTCAAAAGAAATAGAGGCGATAGACTGACATTCGAACAACAACCGCCGAATATGAGCCCTAACATGGCTGCAATGGCGGCCAAAGTCGGTGCCATTTCTGCGAAGCGATTTCGCGTGGCCGGTGGAACAACCTGTGACTTTGTCACCTGGACACGACGTGTCTTTCTCTCTTTCGAAGCCTGCATTGTTCTTTTCATTCTACTCGATTCGCTACGTGCTCTTGACTTGCTGTAGAGCACGATATATTCTTCGCGATGGTCGTGCCAGCTGGTGAAGGAGAAATCTATTCCGACGCAGATTCTTGAGATCTCGCAGTCCGTCATTCGTATGCTGTCGTCCACGAACCATGCTCAGGCCTCAGAAGGCGAAGCACCGCCACTGCTTCTTCCACCTCTGTTGTTCGCAGGTACCACGAAGTCGTAGGTCGGGTTGATCAACATACGAGATATCGAACGAGGACGAACGAGGACGAACGAGGACGAACGAGAGAAGATTGCAGTGCGCCAATTCTAACAGTCAAGAGGAACGATCCTCTTTGTTCATTTCGGGGTTCACGGAGCCATTGTGTTGACCGCGAGCAACGACGAGCGAATTTAAATGAGCAACTCAGCCATCCGCTGTGCGAAGGGACATCGCGACGCCAAAGTGCATATGTATTACGTAAGAACTATCAAACGGTTCCTATGATGGGAGTTTACTTGCATGTTCGTGCTCCCCACAACGAACCGCCTGTCACGTGGGACACTATTCCCTTATATACGGTACCTAAGGTAGCTGGTCAGGCCCCGTCAGATTTAGAGGGGCAAAACAAGTCTTCTACATCACATAGTCTCACAGTTTGGTAGCAATTGCACGCACCGACATCACCAACACCAATACCAGAACCAGAACCAGAACCAGAACGTCAAGCAAATTAACAGCCGCAGCTGAACTATCGAACCAATCTGCGGTTAGTGTGTCAAACCGGTCGTGCCTATGCCAGGAAGACCAACAGACGCTACGATCCCGCGGGCACACGAGTCGCTGTGTTTTAACGGAACGGGACACCCGTATACAGAGCAGATCATACCGTCGGATCTCGACACTGCCCAATACCTCAAGGAGCCTCACATCACCACTGAGTTAAGCATTATATCAAGAAACATTCAACAAGTGCTGGATGTCAGACGGAAATATATCAACTTGTCAGCTCAGGGATCGAATGATAATCCTAGAGACGGAGAACGATGGGAAGTCTATCCACCCCCACCAGAGCCAGCCTGGGCTCAAACCAAGGGGGAGCATTCAGGCTATCGGGATGCGTCAATCTCTGCGGAAGCGGGTTATCAAGAAAGTTCAACGTCCACTCGCAAAAGGAAACCTAGCCTTAACGTCGGGGAGGATTTCGCAATGGAGGAACTGCTGCCTTTGCCAGGAGAAGACGAAATGAGTTTCAGACTTGACGACAGCGGTGTTTATCAGGTCTTCGACGTCAATAAGGGCAAAACCCCGGCAATGAAAGTCCCAACAATACGAGAATTCTACATGGACCTCGACAACATTCTTAGCGTGTCGTCAGATGGTCCAAGTAAGAGTTTCGCGTTTAGACGTCTGCAATATCTCGAAGCGAAATTCAATATGTACGTTCTTCTCAACGAGTTCCAGGAGACTGCAGACAGCAAAAAGGTTCCCCACCGGGACTTTTACAATGTACGCAAGGTGGATACCCACGTACACCATTCCGCCTGCATGAATCAAAAGCATCTGCTTCGCTTCATCAAAAGCAAGATGAAGAAACATCCAAACGAAGTGGTGTTATTTCGTGACGGAAAGCATTTGACTCTCGCAGAAGTCTTTTCTAGTCTCAATTTGACAGCTTATGATCTTAGCATTGATACGCTAGATATGCATGTATGTTATTGATCTTCTCATCACCGACAAGGTCAATGAGACATGCTTATCTTCGTTTCTCTAGGCGCATACCGATTCGTTTCATCGATTTGACAAATTCAATCTCAAATATAATCCCATCGGCGAATCTCGCTTAAGAACGATATTCCTCAAGACTGATAATTTTATCCATGGACGATATTTGGCCGAAATTACCAAAGAAGTGATCTTCGACCTAGAATCAACCAAATATCAGATGGTGGAATGGCGAATCTCGATATACGGCAAGTCCATTGACGAATGGGACAAGTTAGCCGCTTGGGTTGTGGACAACAAATTGTTCTCTCACAACGTGCGGTGGCTGATTCAGATTCCGCGGCTATATGACGTTTACAAAGCAAACAACTTGATGAGTTCTTTCGAGCAGATCGTCAAGAACATATTTCAACCACTTTTTGAGGTAACGAAAGATCCATCTGGTCACCCCAAACTGCACATATTTCTACAGAGAGTCATTGGCTTTGATAGCGTGGACGATGAAAGCAAAGTGGAGCGACGGCTGTTCAAGAAATTTCCCGTTCCGAATTCATGGGATTCGCCGCAAAATCCTCCATACAGTTATTGGATATACTATCTGTTCGCCAATATGGCGTCTCTGAACTTCTGGCGCAAGAGGCGCGGCTTCAACACCTTCGTGATGCGGCCGCATTGCGGTGAGGCGGGCGACAGCGAGCACCTAGCAGTAGCTTTACTTTGCTGCCATAGCATCAGTCATGGACTATTGCTGCGCAAGGTTCCCCTTCTGCAGTACGCCTTCTACCTAGAGCAAATCGGCATTGCCATGTCACCACTGAGCAACAACGCTTTGTTCTTAGCGTATGAACGAAATCCATTTCATCAGTACTTCAAGCGCGGGCTCAATGTGTCATTGTCAACTGACGACCCACTGCAATTTGCCTTTACCAAGGAGCCCCTCATAGAAGAATACGCGGTAGCCGCACAAATCTGCAAACTCAGTCCGGTAGATATGTGTGAGCTTGCCAAGAATTCGGTCAGGCAGAGTGGTTACGAGTCCTCTATTAAAAAAATGTGGTTGGGCGAGAATTTTGAAAGACCGGGAAAGGCTGGCAACATGATGGTCAAAACCAATGTCCCGGATCGCAGGGAGGATTTCCGATATCAGACTTTGGTACAGGAACAAGATGTGTGAGTCATCATCAAGTCTCACTACTATGCTCTCATCGGGTTGTAGCAAAATCTAACAAACATTTGCGACTAGTCTGCGGCGATACGTCGCCTATGATGCCACGAGAGATGTCGCAGCACTACCGGATGTTTCGGTTGAGACCGCCGCGAGCATGATTGGTCAGTTTGGTTCCTGCCCGGAAACAGGAGCGGACGGCTTAGGGTCAGAAGCATGGAACAGGAGCGTCAATGCGAATGGAGTCATTTCGGCTGATCAAGAGACCGATCCTCATCTAAATAAGCTGTCGGAAGTCATGGCAGATCTGCCTCTATCTGGCAACGATCCGATACTGTTTCCGGGCATCCTCGCAAGAGATCATAGGTCTGGGGGCCTCCAGACGCTTCGCCAAAGTCAAAATGCCAACGTCGATTCTGGTGAGGCCCCTGAGGACGAGGATGAGCTGTGATGGACAATGCATCGTCATCGGGGCTTTGAGTGTTATGCTTTGATAAAGTTTGGCTACCCTTCCAAGGGGCGCGAAGTTTTGAGATTGCACCGCTCGTCCCTTGGTCCGCTCTGTGTCATTCTTCCTGGCGGGATGCAACGCAATTGGACTATTACGTGAAGACTCATGGACTGAGCTGCGATTGGTACACATTCTCGTCTTCGAGACTACGTAGTCTGTTGATTGTAGATGGCACTGTCGTAGTGATATCTTCAGAGCCGCATCTCGCAATAGCTTGGCCCGATCAACGGTGGCGTGTGGTGCGTCCACGCCCTGACCGAAACCTGCTACGCGCACACAACACATTATGCTCGTTGTATAGAGTCATTCTTGATTCATGTGTAATGATAGAGCGGATATGTATACAGGCTGCAGACATTGCGAAACAACAAAGGCCAAAATATACGTCGGTGCTGCAAATTTTACGGGATAAAGTCAATGATAGCCAGCTAGTTCATCAATGATTAAGTAAAAGCGCCGCCAAACCCTTGCTTACGACTGTACCAGCCTCCGCATCAATGATAATGGATATTTGCCCGTATTTAGCTGATGAGAGGGGAATGATTCTTTGCATACCGGAGACTTCGTCGACATATTAGTCCCCAGGAAAGAATAATTGGCCTCGAGAATGGTATTACCAAACGCTTCCTTCCCTTTTCCTCAGGTAGGCACGGGGTGCGCAGCAATAGCGGCGATGAAGTCCGCACTAATGCCGGCTCGGCAGTCGCCCCCCACACGCTAAAGTACCTAGCTTACCGCTTACCTAACAAGCCTGATATCGTCATGACTACCTGTACCTACCCACCCTTTTTTCGAGATTAGCCATACTGCCAATTCTCATGTCGGTAGCCTGCGCAACTGCCTCGGATTCGGCTGCACATTTCCTCCAGCGATCCGTGGCAGTGACACTCTTCCCGTAATAAGGCTCGGAAGCTTCAACAAAAGCGCGGCTGACGTGCACCCCACTCGTCACGATGGGTTTCCTGGGCGTTTGTACCGCGATCTACGACTATACACCTCAGGGCGATGGTGAGATGGGTATGGCTGAGGGCGACGTGCTATACGTTCTGGAGAAGGGTAGCAGCGACGGTTGGTGGAAGGCCAAAAAGAAAGCCAGCGCGGAAGACGAGGAGGAACCCGTTGGTCTGATCCCAAATAATTACATCGAAGAGGTACTGTTGCTACGACTGCTATATCATTGCTCCATGGCACTTGTCTCCTCGCACAAGTCACTTGCTGATGGCCGCCACAACCCCAGGCACCTGTTCTGCGCAATGCTCGTGCAATTTACGAATATACTCGACAAACAGACGAGGAATTGTCGTTCTCGGAAGAGGATATTCTGCAGGTTTTCGACGAATCCGATCCTGACTGGATACTTGTCGGGCTCGACGGGGACTATGGCTTTGTTCCATCTAATTACATCAATATCCAGGAAACAACGAATTCTCAGGACTCTGAATCATCGATAAACCCTCCAGCGTTGCCGACAAGGCCTCAGTCCATTGCATCTAAAAGCGCGTCGCCTGAACCATATTCTTCTCCTGCTGCAGCTATCGCCGGGGTTCTGCAGGGCAGAGCCAGACCTCCATCGCCATTGTCATCGCCACGGTCCCATTCAACGAATCAATCCCTCCAATCGACCGAGCGTCGAAAATCCGAAGATAGGTCTCGGAATCACGACTCTCAAACATCAGAGCAACAGTCTAGCCCTCACGGTACTAGCACAGGCGATGAATTCTCTGTGTCTCATGGCAAGCGCGAAATGCCCCGAATAGAAGAAGCCTTCAGGACCCCAGGCGGCTTTCACATGTACAACATCAATGAGATGGTTTCTATAATGGGTAAACGGAAAAAAATGCCCACAACGCTCGGAATCAATCTGGCCACCGGCACTATCTTGATTGTACCAGAGCGCACAGAGGACGAACAACCCCAGGAATGGAGTGCGGACAAGATGACTCATTATTCCAGGGAAGGAAAACATGTCTTCATGGAGCTGGTTCGACCAAGTAAAAGCATCGATTTTCACGCTGGCGCGAAAGATACGGCGGAAGAAATTGTTGCAGCGCTTGGAGAGCTCGCAGGTGCTGCTCGCGCCGAAGGCCTGCGAGAGGTCATTCTAGCTGGCTCGCCAAATAAGCAACATATGGGGCAAGTCTTGTATGACTTCGTGGCTCAGGGCGACGACGAGGTTACAGTGGCTGTCGGCGATGATGTCCTCATTGTGGATAGTTCTCAGAGCGATGAATGGTGGAAAGTACGGCGCTTGAAAAACGGGAAAGAAGGCGTGGTACCGAGCAGCTACATCGAAATCACGGAAAATGAGATATCGACGTCAAGCAGCTCTGTGGCAGATCGTACCAGGGCTACAGTTGAGCAAAATCGACTCGAAGAAATCAGGCTAACTAAAGAGGCCATCAAAGCAAGCAAGGAGCCTGAGCAGGTACGGACCGGAGGAACATTACCTGACAGGAATAGCAGCTTGTCCGCTGGAGACCATGGTGTTAATGTGAGAGAACAGCGAGGCAAGCGCGAGAACGGACGTCCTGAGCCAGGGATACATTCTAAATCAAAGTCAAGTAAGTAAATGACTGCCCCTCCTGCCCTGATGTGCTCCACCGAAACGATCAAAGACATTGGTTATGTCAGACAAGCTACAATTCAGACTGACAATTCTTACAGGGCCTGATTCCTCAAAGGTCCGGACATGGACTGATCGATCAGGATCCTTCAGCGTTGAGGCGCAGTTACTTGGGCTCAGAGACGGCAAGCTACATCTTCATAAAATGAATGGCGTCAAAATAGCGGTCCCAATTGCGAAAATGTCTCGCGTGGATTTGGAGTATGTCGAGGATACCATGGGCATATCCCTCGATGATGACAAGCCCCTAGCAGACAAGAGACGCACCAAAGCGCCAGACAAACAAAGACCAGCGGTCGAACTTGGGGTATCCGTCAACAAGAACAACAAGCCAGAATATGACTGGTTTCAATTCTTTCTATCCTGTGACGTTCCTGTGGGACTGTGCGAACGGTACGCGCAGGCATTTGCCAAGGATTCGATGGATGAGAGTGTGCTCCCAGATGTAAATGCGACAATTCTGAGGACCCTCGGATTGCGCGAAGGCGACATCATCAAGGTCATGCGCGCGTTGGACTCCAAATACGGCCGTGAGCGCAGCGTGCAGGAAAAGGACGCGCAGCTGGGCGGACTGTTCTCCGGACCGGGGGGGGCTTTACGAAACAACACAAGAAAAGGAAGACCGGCACCAACGGTTCAAACAAGCGACGTTGTGGATGCTGCCGTCTTCTCCACAGGTGATGTCGGACCTTCTGGTCTTTCAGAAATGCGCAAGACGTCGACATCCAAAGATGGTCCAGCTGCCCAAGTACAGAGAGACGGCTTCGATGACAACGCGTGGGACGTAAAACCTGCAGGCAAAACTGCCACCAGCCAGCAGTCGGGGCTGCCTGGCATATCACCAACGGACCCCCCTGCCGATTCAACGTCGGCTGCCTTGCCTCAATCGAAGCCACTCATGACGGGCTCTGTCAAAGACTTGTCGCTGTTGACAGAGCCACTGCAGCCAACCAAAACAGAGATTCCTGCGACTGCGTTACCAAGTAGCTACCCAGCATCCCAAGAAGCCTCACGTTCCAAGTCGCCGCAGAGTGCTACGCCATCACACTTCGCGGCAACATCTGACCAAGGCCACGCACCTCCACCAAATTCATTGCCAACGTCGTCTCATCAATCTCAGGCTAGGCAGCGACCGTTGCCTTCATCGGCCTCGCCAACTCAAAGCTCTCTTTTGCCGCCGCCGCCGCCGACACCCCAAAGGCCGCTTTCGGCACCGCTTTCGGCACAAGCTTCTTTCCTCATGCCATCAGGACAACTGCCTACTCAGATAACGGGCTCTGTGCAAGGCCAGCTCGCACCTTCAGGCCAAAGCCTGAATGACATCGCTCAGAACAAGTTGCAACAACAGTACGCCGCTCAGTTCCAGCCATTACAGCCTGCCATGACTGGTTACATTGGCATTCAAGGACAAAACATGACACCTTTCCCTGCTCCTGTTCCTGGTCAACAACAATACATTTACCCCGTGATGCCTGGCTTACAGAGTGTTGGTCCATTTTCCGACGCAAACCGGGCAAGCTTTATACCGGCTATTCAAGCCCAGCAAACAGGACATCATTCCGCCTTTGTTGCCGTCGCGCCCACTGTGCCGCACGCCTTCAGTGGGGGCGGCAATTTGAATAACTTCTTGCCCCCGGCTCTAGAGCCACAGCGCACTGGAGCTCTCGGTCTCCAGCCGCAGCAAACGGGTTTGAACAATATTCGTACTCTGCCATTGCAGCCGCATAAGACAGGGCCGCCTCCTCCGGTTCGCTTTGGGACTCTATCAGAATCAACGAAGTTGATACCCCAGCAGACTGGGCGCCGGGCAAATCTGTCGCAAGCTAGTAAGTTGGCTCGCTCACATAATCTGACATTGTACGACCACTAAAATTCATCCAGCGCCCGACAATCCCTTCGGCTTTTGAATCCCGGGATTAATGTGGGATTGTATATTGAAATCGTCTAGGCGTCGGATAATGTCTGGTGCCTCCATCGTAAGGCGATCACACTTTGAATTTTACGGCATTTATGTTGGCAGCGAGAGGTCAGAGATGCGAAACTCCATGAAGGCGCCTTTGCGTCAGAACTCGAAGGGTTCCATATGGGCGATATCATTATACATCAAATATATATATGCCTTTGTATGTAATGTCTTGTTTCGACTAGCGACAACTTGAATCGATATACTCCCCTGTGGCTCCTCTGTGACAAGGTACTCGAATAACAAGCTGTCATGAAGGCGAAAGCAACGATACATGAGACGCACGTGTGATTCGCCGTTGAAGCTAAGCTATGCGACAGTGCAGGTTTCAGACACATGAGTCAGAAGACGCACGTAGGGCCATGATCTGCTCATGTTTGCTTGTGCACCGCGCCTTTTTTTCCCACTTCATTTTCAAAGGCGTTGCGACGTGAACGAGGGTGTGGATACGCGATTCACCGTCCAGGAAGGCGATTCACCGACCAGGAAGGCGGCCGACTTCCCTCCTACCTAGTGAAGGCTCAACTCTAAGATCCAGTAAGAGGGGATAGGCATTCCCTCGATCCAGCCTGGTGTATCTAAGCTCTACGCCGCTGTACCTTCTCTTTTCTCGGCGCGAATGCTGAGGTGGTGGAGGAGATATCTTCATCTGTCGCATGAGCCTTATCATGTGGTATGAAGCGCTTGCGGACGGCTTTAACCATCATGACGAACCAATAAAAATTGAGCCCATTCAAAGTGAGATTGCTGGCCAAGTAAACAACACCAAGCCAGGATGGCACCGTCGAGATGTCGCTCGCGAAAACCATTGTCGGTTTGTCGAGCGAGACAGCAGATGGGCGGCTATTAATGGCCGACCAAATATCCCAGAAAACTCGCATTGACTGGTAGGTGCCATACACAAGGCGGCATGAAAAGAAACTGAACAGAAGGACGATTCCATTCAACAGCTGTGCTCGTGAGCCGGTCATATCGAGCTTGTCCATGAACCAGTGGATGTTGAGGAATGGCGTGGACAGCTCCCAAAGAATGAAAATGCATCCATAATAATTCACAAAGGGCCTCTATGTGCACATCAGTACATTGAGCATTGAGATTGACGGTGTAAGAGTTTCACTGACAAATCCGAGCGCGAAGACCAAAAGAGCTGCGACGGCGTGTGCGAGTGTCCCGGGTCCAAATATGTCCAGGTGCAGGCTCGTTACCATCAAGTCCCAGATGAAGTAGCCCGCGGCAAGCGCTTGTATCATGCTTGTTGCTCCAGTGTAGCCCCAAATGCGCTCTTCCCAGGTCATCGATGCTCGTTCCTTGTCTCGAGACATAACCCAAATTGCCAATCCATTGATGAGAACGCTTTGAACCAATGATACGACATGAGCGTCCCAATTGAGGCGTCTTTTTGCGGAGAGTCGAGCGTAGTGCTCTGGCACCAGAAGGCGCGACAGCATTGGTGACACAGGGTAAAATATGGCCGAGTAGAACAATGCACCAAGAAAGACTTCGTGAATGTGGAGTGATAATGTTGGCAGGCGAAGCCAATCACACCAGGGCTGGGCTAGGTCGATGAGCCATGGAATCGGCTTGATGAGGAAAGGATCTTGCATCGCTAAAGACCGGTTGATGGCGCGTGAGAATTCTTCGAGCAGCACTTAGCTTTCCTCTGCCTCCTTTGGTGCGGGATGAGTACGTCTGACAGTACCGCTTGGCTGCGAGGTCCGGCCAAAATGCGTATGCTCGGGTCGAATTGGAGTCGCTGTCAGGAGGCAATCATTGGTGGTCTTCGTTCGCTCACTCGATAGATACCCGTCGCGGCCAGGGCCCTCTGGTCAATTGTTGCCGAGTGACCTAAGCAGATTTTGACAGCCTCTCTCGCGTCCACATACCGCGCAAGCTTGCTTTTGATGAGGGCGGCGCATGGGTTTTTTTGGGTTAATATGAGGAGCTGGAATTGTTGGTGGGAAAGTGGCACGTGCGGGCTGAACCTTGGGGCACTGGCGGTGGTCTACTATGCCAGCGAACAACCGCCCGTTGTGATATTGATCCAACACCGCAGGTATCAGTGCTACCTGATTTGGTTTGCCGTATTCGAGATCAACTATGAAATGCCTTGTATTCTTCGTCCCACCTTGCTGCATTATATCATAATGCTCTCATGCTACTATTTTCTTCGCAATCCACCCGAAAGGAACTTATACTCAAGTCGCTACTACTTATCGCGAGAGCTCATTGACTCTATAGTCTATAAAACTTTTTGCAGACACGAGCTTGCTACATATGAGGGTCCAGCGGCAGACCTTGTTGAATAGACGGTGCAGTCGGGCTATAGTACGTACCTACATACCTGAGGTAGGTACTTAGTAAGTACTAGAATATTTGGCTTTACAAAGGTGTCTAGGCCAGAGTTAGTAAAGTACTTAAGTATTTTACTTTAAATACCTGGGAATTAATGGAGGATATTGCACTTCACTGCCTACCGTACCTGGTACCAGGTGCCTATAGGTATTTGATGTACATACCTTGCTTGTTCTCCAAGTGCTTTGCGGTACTAGGTGGGGACAAACCACCCTCGTGTGCGCTCGCAGCACCCACAGAACCCACTGCACATAACTGCTAATGGAACTAGATATGTACATATGCTTACTTAAAGTAAACATACAGTCAAATGCTTGGCGAGACGGTTTGGCATTCGTACTGAGAGCATTCGTCTCGATACATACCTCACTAATGTAGCCCTCTTTTGTCGGTATACTATCGAAGGCGCGCTGATGTCCTCCTTTGCGTGCACATCTCCGTGCTAAACCACACAGCCCGATCAGAACGACTACGGCGCCCGTTCGAACCCATTGTGCAGGAGGCAAGAGCGCCCCTCCAGAGAAGTAATAATAAGAGCCGGCATTAACGCCCAAAGACAATTTGACTATTGCAAAGCGACCCGGAGACGGTCGAACAGTCTGTTGTTCTAGCCGCACCATTCTTCCTTTCAGATGGCAGAATCCCTGGGCGAAAGGCTCCTTGGGCCCGGTTGGGACAGCCGGGGGAATGTGACGCAATATTTGGAGTATTTGGCTGGTCAGTCAGTGGAACACATTCAGAGCGTCGAACCTCAAATCCTGTCACAGGCCTCACATTCGCTTCTTGTGTCCACGCAAGCCTTGTCGAAGAAATCACACAAGGCTCTCGTCGAGGCAGCAGCAAGTCACACTCTCCTGGGCCAAATCATACCATCAATGAGCAGAAAAACCCAGGAGCTGATGCATATGGTCCCACGGCTTGATGACAAGGCGGAGACATTTTCTGCAGGATTCAGCAAGGCGAGTGAGAGTAAAGTCATCAATGATCGAAAACGAGCACTATGCTTGTCCCAGAACTCAGAGCGACTTGTGGACGTCATGGAGCTTCCATCACTCTTGAATTCCGCCATCAGAGCGAGCCCTGTTAATTACGCATCAACTTTGGATATCCACGCACATATATGCCGCCTTGCGTCGCTTTATCCTGCGTCACATACCATTGTCATGGTCAGAAACGAAGCCGACATCATGGTCCGGCAAATGGCTGCAGACCTAATGGCAATACTCCAGACGCCGCACCTGAAGCTCGCGGTGGGTTTACGCACGATGGGCTGGCTCAGGCGCATCGTCCCAGACATTACTTCTCAGAGACACACGGAAGCGGTCCTACCTGCAACCTTCTTGATCTGTCGTTTTGTTACGCTGATTCTCACATTGGATGCGCTGGAGCCACTCAAAAGACTCGCAGACGAGGAGCGATCACGCGATTACAAAACATCACCATCATGGTCGGATAGCCAACACACGGAACGATACCTCAAAAGGTTCATAGAAGTCTTTCGTGAACACAGTTTCAATATCGTCTCAGTATGCAAGAGCGTGGATGCAAGCTTCCCAACCGTCATGGCCAAGACGCCTGACCCGTTGCATCCTCTTCCTGCCGCCATGTCGAGTTTTCCGTTGCGCTTGGCGGGCCTTTTGATGGAAAATCTTCAACTTTACCTACCAAATCTCAAGGACGGAGCGTCCAGAGACAGTATCCTCACCCAAGTACTGTACTGCGCTGGTAGTTTAGGTAGACTCGGTGCAGACTTTGGAGCGCTCCTCTCCTGTATCGGGCCGGATGACTGGGCAGAGTTGGTGAGGCGACATCGACTCTTGGCCGGTCGACTCGACTCCGTAATTGGCGAGAATCGCAGCACTCAAAAGTGAATATGTCGATAGAAAATAATGCACAGTGTATTAGTGCCGTCAGGTTGCTAAGCACATCGTGGCTGTGCGCATGCATCTCCTCCGCACTGTACTTCTAATTGACGGATATGCATGTGGCGGGGCCAGTCTCATCGTGCGGGCAGTTAGCGCAACTTGTACAATCCCTGCTGCACTTGCTATCGAACACTCGTTCGCGAGAGAATTAGCAGCGTCACGCGAAGTCCTGCAATAAATAGGGATGCATCTAGATATACCTTTTAACTTCCCTTATCCCTTAAGGCCCATTTTCCTGCCTTGACGATACAATGACGCCCTGTATGCTGCAACAATGGAGCGCAAAAGGCCAAGTAAGGGTCAATCAGGTTTGTACATCTATCTACCCTCTCGATTTGTGGTGAGCTCGACCGTCTGAACTGCTTGCGCCGCAGCGCACCATTTTGCGTCGGGTCTAGGTTCCGGCATTCTGTCGGCGGTTCTGTTGCAGCCGCTTGATGTGTTGAAGACACGCGTTCAGCAATCCGCCTCATCGTCATTATCTGCCAACTTGCGAGAACTCTCTCTCTCTCCTCACGTTGCCTTGTCTCTGTGGCGCGGGACGGTTCCTTCAGCTCTACGCACCGGCTTCGGGTCAGCCCTGTATTTCACCGCCCTCAATGCCATTCGCCAACAATTCGACGGTAGACGCGCATTGGGTACCCAAGTTCTTCAGGGAAATGTATCGTCAGCCCTGCCAGCTTCAACCAATTTGGTGAACTTGATGTCCGGTGCTGCAGCCAGGACTATCGCGGGGTTTGTGCTCATGCCTCTCACAATCATCAAAGTTCGATTTGAGTCAAGCTTGTACTCTTACACATCCATCGCCGCCGCCGCCGCCGACATTCAACACAAGGATGGTCTTCGAGGTTTCTTCTCCGGGTTCGGGGTCACGGCCTTGCGAGATGCCCCATATGCCGGCACTTATGTGCTCATCTACGAGTTGTTGAAAAAGCACATTGGCTCGACCGTGGCGCAAATGGACTCCCGAAATGGCGGACCACAGAGAGTGACATTCTCGACAGCAGGATCTGTCAACTTCGTGGCAGCAATCCTGGCTGGTGCAAGCTGCTCTATTCTGTCCAATCCTTTCGACGCAATGAAGACTCGCATACAGTTGCAGCCACGGCACTACCGAAACATATGGCACGCGGGTTACACAATGATACTACAGGACGGTGTCCGCTCTCTATGGAGTGGCTTGGCTTTGAGAATGAGCCGCAAAGCCCTTAGCTCCGCGATCGCATGGACGATCTATGAAGAACTCCTCCGCAGGTTGGATGGACGCTGAATGCCCTGGTTGGATGGACGCTGAATGCCCTGGTGGACAGCTGACCAAAGGTCTCGACACCTTCAAGAGCAAAAACATGATTTCTGAAGATGCAGCCGTGTCCTCGACCCAGAGAAACGATGAACAGTGTGCAACTACGCCGGTATCAGGGACGCACGTGAGAATGTCGCGATGAAGGGAGCGAATCCGATGCATAAACGCAGTGAGACAACCTATCATGAATACGGCACGAACTTACAAGACATGAGAGGAATAAGGAAGCAATGAGAATTGTCGTCAGGTAGACCTAGCGCCTGCCAAATACATCAAAAGGCCGCCGGGAGACTTGCTTCGCTTTCGATCGTGCTTCTTGCGAACCCACTCAAACTCAGGCTCAGCGCGTCGATGCCTTTTCTCCTCCACGTATAAGACGCCTGTGCGCCTCTCCCTGACTTGTTTGGTGTGCCTCCAAAACCGGTCTTGTTCCCATTCCGGTACCCATCTTTTAATCAGTATATAATCTGGATCCTGATCGACGGACGAATTGTGTTGATCAGCTTTCAATCATTTGAGTGTCAGGGACTCGCGCGGGATCTTGTCACTTACAGGGTCGATGTTGAATTCAATGTCAAAGGCCCTTAAAGTCTCTATAGACAAATGTCTGCGAGCCATTCGGGTATAGGTGGGCCGTTTGCTGGACTCGCTAGCCTCGGGAATTTTTTTCTTTTCGAGAATCGCGACTATGGCCTTTTCATCCAATCCAGACTTGAGCAAGTCCTCCTGCATGCGGCGTCTGTATTCATTCTCCTCGTTTTCCTTGCGGGCCTTTTCCGTCGCTAGTCGTTCGACTTCCTTCTTTTTGTAGAGCTCCACGGCCGCGACAGCTTCTTTTTCCCGGAGCTTCTTTTCCTCTGCTGCATGCTCCTCTTCTCTCAGACGCTTCAGCTCCAGCTCTTCTTTGAGACGCTTCTCCTCCCCGGCACGCGACTCGCGCCGCTTAATCTCATCTAATTCTCGCTTGGCACGGTGCAATTCCGCTTGCGTTCGAATTTCTTTTATTGCTCGCCGCTCATCTCTATCGTTCGCATTTTCAAGCCGCAAGTTTTCGAGCTCACGGCGCGCGAGGTCGGCCTCCCATTCGTCTCGCGTCAGTCTCGGCCGAGACGCCGACCGCGAGGTCGAGTTTGGGCGACGATGAGCAACTTGGCGCTGTCGATGATAATCGCCCTCATCATCAGAAGAATACTCATTGTAGATTCGGTTATTGATGATGACCTGATGACCTGGCGCTAAAGCAGGTGGACTTCGGCTAAGGGGCGCATTTCGAGACCGCTCTCGGGATTGAGGCCGCACGATTGTAGTTGTGTACGGCTCCGCGACTGGATAGCTGGGAATAGCAGTGACACCGTCGTACTGGTTCCGTGGACGGTCGACGTACCGATATGGCCTCGAGTAAGCAGGACCGTGTCGGATCCGTATGTCGATATCCTCCTCGTCAGAGTAGCTCATTATTGAGTATATCAGATCACGGTAATTCCGAACTGGATCAACGAACAATCGAGTCCTGCTGACCGCGCGGGAAACTCACAGAGGCACCTACAAAGATACAAAGACATATATGAGTGATTTCGCGGGGGCCTGCCGAAGTTGGAACCTCAGGCCGCAACAAGTCGTTTGTGCGGCTCAATCAGGCGGGGCACATGCAGTCTTACTGTCCGATTTCCCTTTGTTGCCCAGAAAGAAAGACATTACGAAAACTACGGTCATCTCTTGCTGCCAGCCAAAGGATTTTCACATTTGCTTAAAATCGAGGATGGGCATTCAAAGTGTTTATTCGGTGGGCCTGGTTTTGATATAGCCTTCGGATCTTAGGACACTTCGGGCCCCCAGTCCAAAAGCACGGTCGGATACTGACAGCCCAACAAGCGACAATATCTTTATCAAATCCTAAGGCACCCGTAGCATCTGTTCCATATGATCATGACTGTTTTGACGAGTCGTCTCCAAATAAAGCAGGCGCTGGTTGAGTTTTTCAATGTCAATGTCTATGTCACTTGTCTGTCCTTCTAGCTTATGTCGCAAGGCCGGTAGTGGTAATGTCGAGAACCTGGTTTGCAACCTTGTCAGATCCTTTGGAACTGTCAAACGTGTTGAACGGAAGAACGCACATCTTTCCGATTCCTTCATATAGTACGGCTTCTGCGGGAAGGCTATCTAGCTCATTCAAGGTCAAACGCAGTAGGCGTTGTTGCCGTTGCTTTGCAGTTATCTGAGAGCGGACCATTCCAATCTGTCGCTGCGCCGCCTGCGCCTGAATCTCGATCTCTCGAACCAGCTGATCCCAGTCATTGAAAGCTCGAATAACATCGTAGAGTGATGAGTAGTCTCCATTACCTTTTGTAAAGCTTCGTTGGGAATGGACATGTTGCTTGTCTAAAGGAGCGTTGGATTGAACATGGTGTGATGATGTAAAATTTGATGATGCAGATCTTCTTCTGTAGAGGGCTGTGACTTAGTGCCATCATCGTTGCAAGCGTACTCAATTTGTCCTACAGGCTATGTTTTCTTCGTGCCATGAACGTGGCCATCTCTTAGGTATACATAACCTTTGATTTTTTTGATTTTTTTTTTTGGATGCGTGGCCGACCCTTCGATGAGCCTTTTTTTTTTTTGGGAGGGGTGCGAGGCCGGCTCTCCAAGTGAGCCTGGTTTTTTTTTTTTTGGGATGCGTAGCACTCTTTATAGCTTTTTCAGTTGTGTGTGATTATGATTTCATTTTTCGGGCGCGCGGCTAAGCCTACGTGCGGGCCAATTATGGGCTCGGCAAGCCTGGATAGGGGAGGAAAAAAAGAAGAAGGGGGGGGAAATAGGCATCGACACATAAAAAAAAATCTTTTGTTTCCGGAGGAGGAGAATTAAAGCACGCAATGGAAAAAAAAAAGGATAGATGGCATGAAGAAAATTGACATGTTTTTTTTCCCTCGAATATCGCCTTACACATCTGCCGCCGTGCTTCATTGATTTCATCTTAATTGACCAGCTCACGTTTTTTTTTTTTTGCGCATTTCATCTTTCACAGTAATATTAGTAGGATCCACCTGACGGCTAACCGCTTCTTCCCTAAGTTCTTACTTGGTGAAGCTATTTCGGCGGGCTTTTGACGATATCACGATCGCCTTGTGGCTCAATTTGACACAGAATCATGCACAAGGCTCTTCTGGTGAACTGTCTTGTCGACAGAATAGCATCGCGGGTAGGCGTAGGCAATGACCTACCGCGCAAATGAGACTTGCTGACTTACCTGACGTCTGCAATTAGCTCCCAACTTGGACTGACAGTGCATTTGACGATGATGAAGTGCTTGTGATGAGCAGAGCGGCACTGGTTGATCTCAGTCGCTCAGCCATAGAGGTCGTCCTGGACTCTTTGTTTGCCAAGCTTGAAGACATATCACGGCCGTTCGTGAGTGTCGATGCACATCCTTCTAATATTCTCAAATCAGAGCTCTACATCTTGTCGCTTGCGGCTGATATTTGCGCGGCTCATTGGGCTTGGGTTTCTCGCCATGATTCATCTACATCGCCAGACGCTTTGGGGCCTGCACTGGTAAGCCGTGCTTTCAACGCATTTACCCAGCTGTTGGAGCCCATTCCAAACGATTGCTTTCTACCAGCTAGAATGCTGTTCAGTGACCAATCAGTTGGGGACGTCATCGAATCACGTTTGGCCAGCTCGTCTGCTCAATCTGCGGGACAGACTTCTGTTGAGGCCGGTAGTCAAGCGGAGTGGCTGGTCAAGTTTGATTCTCATATCAAAATCTTGGTCGAGTACATATCAGCGTCAAGCTGGCCATCTGCCTTCGAGTACTTCAGGACTACTATATATAGCATACGGACTACAGTGGCTTCAGAAAGTCAAGGCAAGACCCGGGAACCGGACAAGTCTGCCCTTGTAACTTTACGGCTCGCGTCTTTCTATTGGGTCGACAGCTCAAAGCTGGGATGCGTCATTCAGGAGATATGTTCTAGTTATTTGCATTTCGATAAGTCGTGTCAGTGCACGATTGCGTTCGTCATTCCCATTCTGGTCGCCCGTTGGATTGCCCGGTATCCTGGCGAGTTCGTTCGGCTTCATTCCCGTCACAAGCGATTGGACGGGGGCGCCGATACGCTGTTTGACATGACGCAAACGAGCATAGACATTGGCCGGCGTAGGGCTGTGTTGTATCCCATGCAGATGTCACTTCTTTTACTCCTGCCTGATGTTTTTGAGGTTGCCAGTAACTTCAGGGAGGCTAAAAGCAATGGCTTGATTAAAAAGGTATCATTCCTGGACAACATCCGAAAGGCTCTCCGAAATGGAAATGAGCGGGCAGCGTTTTGTCTGATCATGCTCCTGCGGGTAGCCCGACATTTTGAAGTCGAGAGCGATTCCGCTTTGGTCAGCTACGCCATGGATGTTCAAGATGAGGTTAAGGATTCGGTTTTTAGCCTTTCGGATGACTCCAGCCCGCATTCGAACTTGGACCAAGATATGGTAACCGCTGCATTCATCGGTCTTGTTTGTCTCGACGCAGATGACGGAGTCAATGCTTTGATACAATCATGCACATTAGCTTCGGCACCGGACGCTTTCAAGGTCGCGGTCATTCAGGCGTGTTCGCATATCGCTGAACAGCCCGAATCTGGTCGATACTCTTCGATTCACAGTAACGCACTGCCATACATACAATATGAGTTCGAGGCATACGCAGATCGTGTGAGAAGAGGGAACCCCCCCTTACTCCTGGCCGTGTACTGATTGAGGGCAGCCTGCATGCCAAAGGGCGGACGAGATTACGGACACAAGCGAGCAAAAAGTCTTGGAGATCCTTCGTTATTTCGAAGCCTGCCCAGCGCCATTGGTGCATGATCTGTCAAGCCGGCACTCGGCCTGGAAATTTCTCCGGCCTTTTCTGCTGTGTAGCCTATCGGACAATCACGCCATAAGGCACCAAGCATCAAGCGTCGCGAAGAAGATTAGAGATACCTGGAGACCACCACCCGAGATGCTTGACATCCCAAAAGACTTACACATGACGCTTCACGAACAAAGGTCCGTTACAATGATATCAAGACGCCCTTATTTATCCCGGGCCCTGGTCTTGGATTCATCACTGAGCTGATGTGGCCTTTAGTTCATCCATACTTCTGAGTCTTTGTGCAATTATTGACAGCGATCGATGCTTGTCTTCGGTGAAACAGCTGACGGAATTCCTCAGTGCCCGTTTCACTTTGCTTCAAATACTACCAGTGTGTCAATACCTCTTCTGAAATAAGCCGGGAAGCTCTTCGTGCTGACAAGGGGGGGCGTAGTTCGTATCCCGATTGCCCACTGGTATTAACAACATTCACGCGGCTTCTTCTAAGGTAGAATCGGTACTGCTGACTTGTATATGCTCACCAATTGTTTCTGTCTGCCAAGAAGCAATTTCGTGCATTCGTCTCATCGTGAATGAGGGCAACCACGTCGCTGAATCTAGCAACTCATCCAAGTTCTTTTCTTCAATTTATCGCAACAACCTCGCCTACGAAGAGATTTCCTCTCTTACCTTCCAGATAACCGGTCTCGCTGCCATCCAGAAGCGAATGCGAAAACTTCTTGGGCGATTGACGTTTCCAACCAGAGGCATCCTCGATGCTTGGAAGGCGGCATTTGATCAGTGGACCCGCCTATCAAATCAGATTCTGTCAACCACTGCCAACATAATTGATGAAATGGCCATGTCACAATGGCGCAACCTGTCAGGGGTCTTGGTCTCGCTGGGCGATATTTGCACCTCCAGTTACACCCATACATTAGAAGAAGCGACCGAGGACTTGCAATGGATCGACCAATCTTCTAGTGGGCGCCCTGAAGAGGCCCTTCTCACTCAGTTCATCGAGCTTGGCCTTCAGCTTCTAAGTTGCGATGTCATGGAAGTGCGAGACATTGTACCGGAGGCATTATCTACGGAGGGGTCACCGAGGTTTTGCGCTGTTTTCCTGAGTACTTTGGTGTCAAAATTGGAAGCTTTACTTGCCGGCGCCTTCGCTGATCGAGACGACACTACCCGGGGAAGCGAAGCATATTTCGTTCAGAAAGCTGCCGTGCTGGTTAGGACGATGGTGGAAAGGCTGGAGACCCCATCGGAGCTGGGAACAATTTCCTCAATTCAATTCGGGGCGCTGACCCTGAACTTGGCTAAATCCCTGAATGGAACTACGGATCACGAAAATGCAGTGCACGCAAAGATCAATATATGTAACCTCTGCGAAGTCATCACGGCGAAAAAGGAATATCTCAATATGCGAGATGACGTTCGCATCCGGAATCAACTTCTGGAACACATGTGCGGTTGGGTAGGGCGGTCGCATACTCTTGCAGACAACCACCATCCTGATGCAGATGCGAGGCATGATGAGACCAGGAAACTTCAAGAGTCCCTTGACGAAACTTGTCTGAAAGCTCTAGCTGGTCTGACTCTTCGTCTTCCACTGCAGCCGGTTGATAGCCAGACAGATGCTGGCACGAGCGAGCTTAAGTCACAGATGTTCCATGCCTATTTCAACCGCTTTCTGTTGCTCTTAAACAGTGATAAGCAAGATATGAGAATGCGTCAAGATCTTGATGACGAGCCTGTCAAGCACACGATCTCCAATGCAGATTTGATTATCACTATTTTGACAAATCTGCTGATTGCTAATATAGATGTCGGGTTGAAGCATTCGCTGAGTATTGGCTATCATGAGAACGTCAAGATTCGTGCTGCTTTTGTGCGCGTTCTCTACAATATACTCACCCAAGGAACAGAGTTTTGTCCCCTGACGGATGCCACGGTGAGCGATAAATACGTGGAACTTCTCGACGTTCGTCCATCAGAGCCATCGTCCAATTCGACATCGTTGAGTGTTGTTAACATGTTGTTCTAGCTACTGACGACCGATTTATCACTCTCCGTTTCCATGAGCGCCATCTGCCCTGCTACGGACGTGGATGAGCTAAGTATCTCCCTTCTCATAGCGTTTGAGCAGCGGGGCCTTGTCTTTGATCTGCTCGAAGAATTGATACGCCAAGAAGTTGAGCAGACAGGTTGTCCTCGTCCCTTGCTCTCCCTCGCGAACACGTGAACTAATTTCAGTGCAGATAATGAAACAGAACTGCTGCGGGGGACTAATGTTGCCACCAAAATGCTGTCCGTGTATGCGAGGTGGAAAGGCGCGGCGTACCTTAAGTCAACGCTACAAAAAGTGGTTGAGAGACTTATGTTGACATCGCAAGACCTGGACTTGGAGCTCGATCCGGCCAAAGTGAATGCCTCCGAGGAACTGGAGAAGAATGCTGCACAACTTCAGATTGTTGCTAAAGTGTTCATGGACGATATATGTGCCTCTGTGCCAAATATTCCCGTCTCTTTTCGAAGGATTTGCAGCATCGTCAGTCTATTGCACGGCGTCCATCTTCGGTCATTCATTAATTGGCGTCCAGATATCAAAAGCCGTACTGCCTCGATTTCCCAACGCTAAATACACCGCAGTTGGAGCCTTCATTTTCCTTCGATTCTTCTGTCCTGCAATCGTAGCGCCTGAAGTGGAGGGCCTCATTTCGGTGCCGCCAAACAAATGCATGCGCCGTGGCCTACTTCTCGTTGCCAAGGTCATTCAAAACCTCGCCAATAACGTTCTGTTTGGAACAAAGGAATGGTACATGTTCTCTCTCAATTCATTCCTTGTCCAAAACATTCATCTTGTGGTCGGGTTTCTGCGAGATATATCTGTTAGACTAACTTTCTCGAATAAAATAAGAAGCCCTTGACTAATATCGTTCAGGTGTCGCCGCCGCCGGAGAAGGAGGTTCCGAACACGGAAAAGATAGACTTTGGATCTTGCGTGTCACTGCATAGATTCTTGTATGACCACTGGGATCATCTCCAGCAAACTCTAGTATCGCGGGACAGGCGAGACATTGGTCGATCACCGGGAGAAGCGCTCCGCGGAAAACAATCAATTCTAGAACCCCTCCGAGGACTTATCACCAGTCTTGGGCCGCCACCACTAGCGATAACTTGGAATCGTCCCCAAATATCATGCAATACTCCGTCTTTATACTCAGCATTTCAGAATTTCATGCTCCACAATGCGTTCAAGAGTGCCGAGTCGTTTCTTACCTCCCGTGCCGTGTACGATGGCGGAGAAAGCAAGGTAGGCATAGTGGGTATGATTGTATGATCGATCTAGAGCCAAACCTTGCTTATTCTGGCTCTAGGACGGGCTCTCAATCGTCTGTATCATCCTGCGGCACATCGAAACCGAAAGCCTTAGTTTTGATACCTTGCTCTTCTGGTTTCTCAAGGTTGGTGATCCACCGGTCTTGTCAACGCATATTGCCTTGCAATACCTTCTTGCTAAGCTGAAATAGATAGCGAGCCGTCTTTGGCATGAGCCCTTCGGGCTGTTCATTGATGCGACAAGCTACAATGGACGAGGGGAACCATCAGACGAATTCTTCGCCAAGTTGGAGGAGCTCACACCAGTCGAGTTAGCCCAAAACTTCTCACGCATTTATGTCTACAACATGAACAGCGCGTTTAAGTACGTCTCTTAACCAAAAATGCCGGCAAGCTTCGGCAAAGTGCTAACCACCAGCTCAGACGATGTTTTCGCCGGCTGCTTCGCACCTCCGCACGAGAAGAATCAAGCATTTTACACCCCACGCGTCTCAAATACCATCTGATTGGTGGCCTGGATGATCTTCAGAGCCATTTCAACCTCAGTCAATTGCATCTCCCCGAAGAGACCATTAGTGTGGTGAAAGAAACTCGTTTCATGTTTCGATATATCACGCGACTTTCCAAGTCAAAGGGCAACGTCGAGGTTGCCATTAAGATTGGCAGTCAATTTGTTCAAATCACGACCGCTAAGAAGCAGGAGATCCTTTCTGGCTTCCATCTTCACAGCGTCATCAATGACATTTTTCGTCTTCATGACGTCGAGGAAATTCCAACCACACAGGGGGCTGACGACTCCAGCTTCGGTCTTAGGGCAGATGGTGGTAAAATTGTCATGTTCTTCGCTTGTTCCAGGAGAGGAGATGTTTTGCAGACGATAAGAAGTGCGAAAGCGAAACAAGGAAAAGAGAGTCGAATGACAAAGCCAGCAGAAAGGCTTCTCCGGCCGCAAGATATACCTGGCACTTTACTGAACTTATCTTTGACCAATCTATCCAGCCACAACAATGTGCTCCGCGTGGCTTCCTACAATCTGCTTGGGGCTTTATGTCGGTGCTTTGACTTTGGCACCGTCGAACGATTTGTCTGCAACCAGGGTGAGCATCCTATTACCTTCAATCGTTGAAGGATGGCTGATATCATTTCATAGACTTGGCTGTGCCACCGAACCCCCGTCGTTTCATCGTCGACATCAGCCAAGAACTTGCAAATGCAGAGCCGCAGCTCACATCTGACTTCCTGGCAGAGTTCTTCGTTAGCTGGGAGAGCATTTCTTGGCAACAAAAGCCTCTCAATCTGGAATATGTTGCACCTTGGCTTGCACGTCTTCGGACCAGCGTTTTAGTCGACGAAGCCGACGGCGACAAAGGAAGAGAAAAGGTCGCATCCGTCTTCAGGAAACTTATCGATGTTGCTGTATCGGATCATAGCCTAATGTCCCCTTTCGAGCATCATGTTCTGCCGGCCCTATCACAGGACGAACTGCTTCTCGATATCTTCTCGGACGAACTTGTCAAAGCAGCCCTTAATTACGGTGTGAAAGACAAGTTGGATAAGCTATCCGCGTTTGTGAATGGTCTCGGCACAATCACCTCGAGAGGAAAGTTTATAACTCGCCTGCGCAAAGCCCTCAATCGATCATCACTGCGTCCTACTCGTTATCTTCCAGATAATCCGGTATGGGAGGAGATTTGCATTCTCCTTCATTTTTCTCTGGCTATGTCCTTTGAAAGTCGCGTACAATCCCAAATGTTCCTACCGGAGATCTTCCATATCGTGACCATGCTGGCCGATACCGGGAGCCTTGAGGTACGAACGCGCGTTTACAAATTATTGATCACTTCGGTGCATGCTGTATGTGCTACTTTTCAGCTAGAAGAGATTCAGCTCGCGCGACTTCGGTCGATCTTGGACATTTTGCCTGATCACAAGACGAACATTTTTCTCCCTTCATTGCCGTTATTCCACGACAAGGATATGACTCCTGAGAACTTGAGATCAGAGTCGACTTTGACCACAATAGAAGACCTGGCAGCGCTCTTGTACGAGATTTGTTCAGTTGCAGCTCCATGTACGGACGTTTCAAATGCCTGGCGGGCTCGGTGGATGAGCTTGGTCGCCAGCACTGCTTTTCAGAACAATCCTGCCATTCAACCCCGAGCATTTGCAGTCATGGGTCACTTGGCCAAAGAGGATGTAGACGACGACCTACTCTACCAAGTCTTGGTGGCCCTTCGGAATAGTGTTTGCCAATTCGGAGAAGATGGCAACTGCGAGATGCTAATTGCCATAATGACTTCGCTGTCAAAAATGATGCCAAAGCTACCCTCGACATCGAGGTATGGACTACAAATGTTTTGGCTGAGCATGTCACTGGTGCGCCTTGTGCCAAATGACATATTTATGTTCGCGGCTCAAATGCTGGAGGCCGTCATGATCAACCTTGGAGCCATGGACCGCAGCCAAGGATCAAGTATGGTCTCTCTTCTCCTCCAATGCCGAGGTCAAATCGGGGAAGCCGTACTGGCCTTAGATCATGCCTATAACATTCATTTCGAAGAGAACACGTTCCATTTCGCTGTTTGCGCGTGTCTCGTCAGGGGTCTCGCAGATGCAACAAACAGGCCGATCGTAATACGCCTTCTGTCGACTTTTTTAGAGATCACTTCTCGGTCGGAGGACTTATCGGGCGAACAAAGCCATGCCATCGAGGGCTCGCCTTATCTAGCTCTTATGCTTGCTCGGGCAACAGAAGAAGACGATATGGCTGAATGTCTATGGTGGGCAGACTTGAAGCCGGAAAACATGGATCAAATTCGAAGGTGCCGCGGCATGCCGAATTCCAGGGCGATTGGAGACAGAGACTTAATACTCACCCTGGCCATAGAGCTCGTAAACTTTAACCACCAAGAGGATTTTGTGCAGGCACGCAGCCTTGACTGGCTCAATGATCTGGCCGAGGCCCGTCCAAATGTCCTTCGAAAGTTGTCAGTCACACTCCTTCCTGAGTGTTCCGACTTGGAGCTGACATTATGTGTTCACAGAAGTGGAGCACTGCCATCAATACTTGAGAAAGTTTTGCAATACAGTCAAAGTTCGGCAGCTCTGAAAGCTGCGCACACACTGGTCTATGTTATGGCTACAGATGAAACGTATACGCAGGAGACACTTTCAGTTCAATCACTTGCAGAATTACTACAGGGGTACGGATTCGGAGGATTATGGACAGCATCTGATCCCTCGACAAGAACGGCAATGACGGGACGATTGTTTGAACTCACTGAGAAGTTGATAGAGGTGACATCGACTTTCCGATAAAAATGCTCATACCCTTGCTGACGCTTTGGTAGTTAATTGTCACGTAAGCCGCATGGACCATTTCGGCGCATTCAGGCGCATGCGCGCCCTCCGTCTCTTATTGGTCCTCACATCTTCGAACCGGAAGTAGATAGCACTCATTGAATGCGTAGATGGATTGGAATTTTCTCAAATAGGCATTAGGCCGTGATTCAAGCTTAAGTCAGCGGCCGTCTCGGCGTTTGTTGGGCGCCGATATCGCCTTACCCACATTTTTTTTTTCGTAGTCATAACTAAGTGGCCTCATCGTAAGCGTACTCATGTCTTGCCCAATCTGGACGCAGTTGACCCATGCGTCCAAAATTCTTCTCTCATCAAGAAACAGCTAAAACGAGACTGCTTTCTGACACGTCCTAGAGTCATTCTCATCAGTAAAGCGGTCTCAGTCCAGCTATCTGCTGCTTGTGTCTGTGTCTCAAGGTCCAACATGGTTTCGCCTCAAAAAATACCTATTCTTGGAAATGACAGTATTCTGGTCGACTTCGGGTTGTGGCCGGCATATGTGGCATCCGACCTGGTTAAACATGTGGCCTCCTCGACGTATGTTTTAATAACTGACACCAATCTTCACAACCTCTATGTTCCATCATTTCAATCTTGGTTTGAAGACAATCAGAAGGAGTTCGGCACTCGGCTATTGACGTATTCTGTTCCTCCTGGCGAGGCATCAAAGAATCGTGAAACCAAAGCCGAAATCGAGGACTGGATGCTGTCACAGAAATGTACTAGGGACATCGTCTTGATAGCACTCGGCGGCGGTGTTATTGGCGATATGATCGGCTATGTTGCCGCCACGTTTATGCGAGGCGTGCGGTTTGTTCAGGTCCCGACGACTCTGTTAGCCATGGTCGATTCCTCCATTGGAGGGAAGACCGCCATTGATACACCGATGGGGAAAAATTTAATCGGTGCTTTTTGGCAACCTGCCCGGATATACGCCGACTTGGCTTTCCTGCAAACGCTCCCAGCGCGCGAGTTCATCAATGGCATGGCTGAAGTCATCAAGACAGCTTCAATCTGGAACGAAGATGATTTTACTTTGCTAGAAAAATCTTCAGCCCAGATTCTTGGTTGTATTCACTCCGCAGGTCCCAATCGACTACTTCCTGTAAAGACAACCCTTACACAACTCGTCATTGGCTCTGCACGTGTGAAAGCAGAAGTTGTGTCGGCTGACGAGCGTGAGGGTGGTCTGAGAAATTTGCTTAACTTTGGGCATTCCATCGGCCATGCCATCGAGGCAATCCTGACCCCTCAGCTTCTCCACGGTGAAGCTGTTGCAATTGGAATGGTCAAGGAAGCAGAGTTAGCTCGCTTCTTAGGGGTCCTGCAACCACATACTGTGTCAAGGTTATCAAGATGCATTGCATCTTATGGTCTGCCGACATCATTGCAAGACAAACGAGTAACCAAGCTCACCGCTGGCAAAACTTGTACCGTCGATGCTCTTCTGGACAAGATGGCGGTGGACAAGAAAAATGATGGAAGTAAAAAGAAGATAGTGCTGCTTTCCAGGATCGGAAAGACTCATGAGCCCAGAGCCAGTATAGTCGCTGATAAGGATATCAGAGTGATACTTTCTTCCTCCGTTAGTATCGGTCAGGGCGTTCCTCGGTCACTGAGCGTTTCGGTCACACCTCCAGGATCGAAGAGTATTTCTAACAGAGCCCTCATGCTGGCTGCGTTGGGCTCAGGATCTTGTAGACTCAAGAACCTACTGCACTCTGACGACACTGAATACATGCTATCGGCTATTGGACAATTGGGCGGAGCATCGTATTCTTGGCACGAGGCTGGGGAGATTCTAGAAATCACGGGTCAAGGCGGCAGTCTCCGCGCCAGTCCAGAGCCTCTTTACATTGGGAATGCCGGCACGGCTTCGAGATTTCTGACTACGGTGTTAGCATTGTGTTCGCCGCAGCAAGAGGTACACTCGACTGTCTTGACAGGCAATGCAAGGATGAAAGTTAGGCCGATAGGCCCCCTCGTGGACGCTTTACGGCTCAATGGTGTGAACATAGAGTATTTGGAGCAGGAAAGGTGCCTCCCGCTCCGTATACATTCCACGCAAGGCCTCCCTGGTGGCGTGATTGAGCTATCGGCCACAATATCTTCTCAATATGTCTCCTCCATCCTGATGGCGGCGCCTTTTGCCAAAACTCCTGTTACTCTGCGGCTTATCGGTGGTAGGCCGATTTCACAACCATACATTGACATGACGATATCGATGATGCGATCATTCGGCGTGCACGTCACCAAATCCTCCAACGAGGCGAACACATACTATATCCCTCAGGGTATCTACAAGAATCCCGCTGAATATGTCATCGAAAGCGACGCCAGTTCTGCCACGTATCCTCTCGCAGTTGCTGCAATCACAGGGACGACATGCTCAATCCCGAATATTGGCTCATCCTCTTTGCAGGGCGATGCTAAGTTCGCCATAGATGTGTTGCGGCCTATGGGCTGCTTGGTCCAGCAAAGCGAAACATGTACGGTCGTCACTGGGCCAGCACCGGGAGAGCTTCGAGCAGTGCCTCACATAGACATGGAGACTATGACCGACGCGTTTCTCACAGCGTCTGTATTGGCAGCAGTTGCCCCGGGCAGGACGCAGATCACCGGCATTGCCAACCAACGTGTCAAAGAATGTAACAGAATTGCCGCAATGAAGACAGAATTGGCGAAGTTTGGCATTGCATGTGCCGAATTAGAGGACGGAATCGAAATCAGTGGCAAGTCCTTGAGCGATATTCGAGGCTTAGAGACAAGCATTCACTGTTATGACGATCATCGGGTGGCCATGAGCCTCAGTGTTCTGTCCATCATCGCACCGGGACCAAGTGTCATCTCGGAAAGAGAGTGTGTCGGCAAGACCTGGCCTGGCTGGTGGGATATTCTTTCACAATGTTTTCAAGCACAGATAGATGGGCTGGACTTAACAAGTGACAACACACAGGCTGCACACCGAAGCACGCTTATCAACAAGCGATCAATCTTCATCATCGGCATGAGAGGCGCTGGCAAGACAACAGCAGGTAGATGGATTGCCCAGTTCCTGCACTGGAATTTCATTGACTTGGACGAAGAGTTGGAACGCCGCGTTGGAAAGAGCATCCCCGACATCATCGGAGCATCGAAAGGCTGGGATGGGTTTCGCCAGGACGAATTGAGTCTTCTGTCTGATATCATGGCTAAGCACTCGCACAATCACGTATTTTCCTGTGGGGGAGGCGTTGTTGAGACCAGTGAGGCCAGGACACTGCTTCAAGCGCATTGCGCTGAGGGAGGTATTGTGATCTTGGTCCACAGAGATATCGACCAAGTCATCGAATATTTAATGAGGGACACGACTCGACCGGCATACTCAGCGGAAATTCGAGAGGTCTACGAGCGCCGGAAGCCCTGGTATGAGCTTTGCTCTAATTATCTTTACTACAGTTGTCAGGCTGCAGTATGTTCTGGAGAAACTGGCATCCCCGAAGACTTGCAGAGATTTGTCGGCTGTATTTCAGGCTCTACGAATCACCTACAGTGCATTACGGAGAAGTCTGACAGTTATTTTGTCTCACTGACATTGAACAAAATTAATGGAAGCTCATCCATGATACCTGCTGTTCTCGTCGGCTCCGACGCAGTCGAACTTCGGATTGACCTCCTGGACGATTGGTCTATTACTTCGGTAACCGAACAAGTCTCGATTCTTCGTTATCTTGCGAAGATGCCCATAATATTCACTGTGAGAACGATTTCTCAAGGAGGGCGCTTTCCTGACACTGCTGCGAATCAACGAGCAGAACTCTATCGTCTGGCTCTAAGGATGGGCGTGGAGTATCTCGATGTGGAGATCGACGACCGAGACGAGGTTCTGCAAGACATAGCGGACTGTCGCAGGAATACTCGAATTATTGCGTCCCATCATGACCCAAATGGGTCTCTGTCCTGGAAAAATGCATCGTGGATACCATTCTATAACCGTGCGCTGCAATACGGTGATATCATCAAATTAATTGGTCGCGCGGAAACCATGGAAGATAACTTCGGGCTCGAGAACTTTCGGACGAGAATGTTGGATTCGCGGCACACGCCTCTCATCGCAATTAACATGGGTGAAGTGGGCAAATTGAGTCGCATTCTGAACAATTTTCTGACGCCAGTGTCGCATCCCGACTTACCCTTCAAGGCAGCACCGGGCCAGATGTCAGCCTCCGAAATCCGTCGAGGACGTGCTTTGGTAGGCAAATCCAAAGCCAAGACTTTTTACCTATTTGGTAGCCCTATTTCCCAGTCTAGATCACCGGTGCTACACAATGCCCTGTTCGAGCTCGCTGGTTTACCGCATACATATCAAATTTGCGAAGCATCGAAAGTTGAGAGAATTCGACCGATCCTCCGTGATGAAACTTTCGGCGGAGCCTCTGTCACCATACCCCTGAAACGAGATGTCATCCCGTTGCTTGACGAGCTGACGCCAGCAGCCCAAGTGATCGGGGCTGTCAACACCATTGTGGTATTACCATCCAAGGATAAACTCAACAAACATTTTCTCCTAGGAGACAACACGGATTGGAAGGGAATGGTATTCACGCTCAATGAAGCAGGAATCGCCACGTCGAATTCTACGCATACCGCCGCTGTTGTCGGTGCCGGTGGTACTACCAGGGCGGCTGTCTATGCTCTCAGACACATGGGGTTCAGCCCCATATATATACTTGGACGAAATGCTGATAAGGTCCAGGCCGTTGCGTCTGACTTTCCCACCGACTTCAACATTGTTGCGGTAGCCGAAGAGGATCAAATTTCCAGACTTTCTCATTCTCCAAATGTCATTATAAGCACTATACCTGGGGATTGTCCGGTCGATTCGAAGCTCCACAGCATGGTTTCAGCGATAGCCTCTCTTCCAGCAGCTTCAGCAAGAAGCCGTATTCTGGTAGAAATGGCGTATAAGCCACAACATACTCAGGTGATGCAAATAGTTAAACAAATTGGTGGATGGACCACCATTCCTGGGCTTGAAGTTCTTGCCTCGCAAGGTTGGTATCAAGTAAGTTGTTCATTCCATTTCTTTTTCCTTTCCCCTCCGCTCGACGATGAATTTTTAACCTAATATCAACCAGTTTGAGACATGGACTGGTATACGACACGTATATGCCCACGCGCGCCAAGCAGTCGCTGACGGGGTGGTGACGGTGTGAAGAGATTGAAACGCATCGCAAGGATCAAGCGTTCACGCCACTAGATACGTAATGTGTTCCATATATTCATAAATTTAAGGTTTCGTAGCGCCACATATTCATTACCCTAAAATACAAACCCGGCTTCGCGGGTGGTAATCGTCAATACGCGACGGCTGCCGAAGAGTAGATAGTATTATACTAAGACATGCCCCTGCTCCTCTACAGCTTCTGGCACTCATCCATACATGCTTTTGCCTCGTATCATGATTTGTGAACATGTCCCATGGTGAAAGCATTCAGCCAAAAAAATTTGTCCTGGGGTAGTAAAACGCCTTTAACTACCAGTTTTTAGTACAATATGCACCAGGTTCGACTAATATGCGTGAACTCTGTTGATACGTTTTGGAGATATCGCGCGAAAGTTTTCGTGCTAAACCACAAATTGAACTTGATTGCCAACTTTCAAGCCCGATACTGCAGCGTTGCTGGCTTTTTGGAGAAGTCGGAATTAGCGGATCCGACAATGACATCACGTTGTTGGGATGACATATCCTGTGACGTCATTTTACCGGGATATTAGACCCTGCAGCACTAGCGCATGACCCTGATTCCATCCGCGGCTTGTCATTGGCTAACGGTGCCAGAAAGCGCGACAAGTCGATTCATGGAATAAGATGGCTTGAGCGGATCGGGGTCCAATACGTCATAGCCGTCTGCACATCTTGGCACGGGATGGACTTTCGAGTGCGGACGTAGTTGAAGTGGCTGTTGTTGTACACTAATCATCGTTGTGGCGCAGGGTCGCCCATGAAGTAATGTTCCTAGTGCTGAAAGATTCAAGCTATTGGCCGCCGACGAGTTTTACCTGGCAGGTCCATGTCAGGGTGGCATACACGATAGTGTCTTGTTAACGCGTCTGCCCGGCTGAAAGTTTTTTCTTCTGCACACAAATGGCATCGGACTTTTTGTTTGCGAGCGTTGTGAATTGTGTCCTCATGTCTGGTCAAATCGTAAGGGCGTGAGAATATGGTGTTGCAAGGCTTTCCTGTACTGGGATTGATTCGGTCGCAACGGTGTGGTCCAGCTTGTGTGTCGACCATGTTTGATGCTATTGTAGGGCCTGTATCATGTATGCGCTGCGTGTTCACGGCTTGCGGTTGCCTATGCCCTTCTCTTTTGTGCTTTTGTAATAATGATGGTGTCTCAAATCGTAAAGAGCACCCATGATATGTGCATGTGTACGTACCAGCATCGCTCCCAGTTTTGTTAGGTCTGGCGCATGGGGCCGGCGGTGTGGTTGCTCCAGATGTCAGCGAGCTCGCTCCCGATGAGCATAATCTTGGAGGCGGTGACTCGCGATTGATTGTAGAGTGAGCGATAAATGGATATTGTTGAGGCAGCTGAACATTTGCTGGTATCTGGGTTGGCAGGTACACGAACTGTTCACCCCCCGGAAGTGAATTGGGTAATGATGAGCCAACAAAAGTGCCATTGGATTGACCTGCAAGTAGAGCTTTAGGAATTGAATCCATTTCAATACTTGACGTGTCTTGTGGAAACAGCGGCTGAAGGCCATCCGTGTCCGACTCCGTAAACTCTAAAATGGCATCTTTGGGTGAGATGGTTTCAGGTGTTTCTGGTTCAATGGGCGCGTCAAGCCCAACGATATTCTGTTCGTCGTGGATGTGTTGTTCCTTCCATGGCTTGGCGACACTGGCTCGAGAGCCCATGCTTAGCCCTCGAGCGGGCGATGTAGAGAATGGTGAGTCTGTCCGAAAAGGTGAGCGTGCGCGTGATCCGGTGGAAACTGGGGACTGTGTAGCATTCAAATGCTGATGATTGGCGGCATTGATGCGTTGATTGAAGACTTCACTACTCGCTGATGCAGACGTGACCGAAGGAGGTGAAGGGGCTATAGACGTGATCGCAAACTCCGGATTGTACAACTCGTCCGCATACACGTCGGTCATGGTTCGGTCAAGTTTTGGAACGTTGTTGTAACCTATATTAATTTCATCTTAGCGACAAGCTTCCACATGAAATGATTCCGGTCTTACCATTCTGACGTCTATGAGACTTGCTCGCGTCATTTTCAACAGAGTTTAGGGGAGAATTATCCCGCCCAGAGTCAGTTGTGTTCAGCGTCTGCGGTCGACCAAAATGTGTATGTATTTCCGCAGCCGGTAGAAGATCCTTTGTCGCGCGTATTCGTTTTTCAGGATCTGTTGTTGAAACGATATATGCCATATCAGGCGAGTGACAATCTAAGGTGGTGAAGGACGAGTCCTGCGCTGAGCCCATTGACTTCGCGATCTGGTGGCAACCGTCTGTTTGAGTATTCGCCAAGTCGTACGACATGAACTCCGCGCAATTTGCGAGGCACGAGTCGCTCACAGTGCTATGATAGTCGGGGACGTTATAGACGTAAGAAGCCGTTGAGTCTGATGAGCCAAGTGATGACAGTGATGTGTGGCGTTGATGAGGGAAACGTCCAGGCTTGGAAATGAAGTGGGCAGAATTGCCCCAGGCATCTGATTGCATATGGTATGTCAGGAGACTCTCTTGCGGTGGCACAGAGTTGATTTCGAAGGCAAGAGACGTAGGAATACTGTTGAAGTTCAGTTGACCGGGTGTCTCTGTGTGGCCGCCCGTGGCAGGAACAGTTCTAGTATGCACGAAAGTGAAGTCGTCTGTTGAGGATTGAGATTCGAACTGCTTATAGATATTGGGGTTTACAGATATCATGATTTGCGTATATAGAAATGGGAAAGGGTCAATGTTGTAAGACGTCAGCTACGGTGGCAAAAAACTGGCTATGACTACCACTTTATAACAAGATGGCGAGGCCCAGCACACCCGATTTCGCGGGAACGTCACAGAATGTCATTGACCAGGGTCTAATGTGGCTTGATCTCCAGGGCTCGGATTTATGGTTGAGTGGGTCCGGTACGCCCCACATTTCGGGGGGACGTTTATGTGCCAGGCGCTTTCGCATCGGTTCAATTTTGCAGGGGTGTAGGGCCAAGCCAGATGCCGTTGGCGCATCAAGACGGGTAGTGATGACCCGTATACTCGAGGGCGCCAATGACGCGGTGCATGAGACTACTTGACGTAGCTCGGTGTTGAGTATGTTTGGGCAGAAACGCTAAGGAAAATTGACGGGATTCCGATGATGTCGCTCTTCACAGCGCGGTTTGTGAACCGCGCGCAGCCTTTTACCGCTTCAACCCTTCCTTCCTCACATCATACTAACATTCCCTAATTCGCCTTGGACATGATCAGCCAGTCACGAACCGCTGCTGTGCATTTTCAGATTAAAACCGACTCTTGTATAGACAGCGGATCTCGATTCTTATCTTGAAGGACCACCATTCAGCTATTTCTGAGCATGCCAAAGCACGCGACCTAAGAGCAAATGGAGCGCGAAATGCTTTCTACAAAGGAGCCCCGAACGAGTCTTGGAAATGACGTGTGAAAACCGCTAATCGAATCCGACCCTGGTTCCATTTCAGCACAAAAAGCTGTTTGTGGACTAGTGCGGTTGAGCAATTGCACAGCCACTTATTCTGGGTTTTTCCGCCACAATCTTCAACGTTCTGCCACACACTCTTGATCAGCTGGTTGCTAATAAAGTTGTTTGCTCAAGGGATACTAGCATGTTCATTGCATCTTGCTAAGACAGATGACAAATTGCCGTAGTCTTCCGACAAAACTGTCACGTGCAGTATATGCTCAGGCTCGGAATTGCAATACCAGAACATAACTCTGGCTATTCCTTGGCAATTCGTTTCTCTGCCGGATGATGAGCCTAGCCGCGCTATGTGTCGAGCACGTGGCGGTCATCATTAGCTGCATAGTGGTCCTTGATTGTGTGAGCTGCAGGTGCTTGGCTCGAAATCTCATCGCTGTGCGATCATTTCTGGTCTGTAAGCCTCTAAGCTGTGACTTTTTGCACTTGTGATCAATGTCGTTACCTATCTATCACGCCCTCGGTATCAAGCCTAGGCGATGAGATGGATATGAATGGCATAGATAGCCCCCACCCCTTGACATATGGCCGATACGTCTCTGAAGCCGGAGCAGAACGTTCTTCCTTCTCGCCACCAAATCTTCTAGAATCTTCTCGCTGTTTCATGCAGGAGATTCAGCCTATTGAAGTAGGTCCAGGCCACATTCAAATGATAATGAGAAAAAAAAACAGCACTTGAGTAGTCAATAGTGCCGGCCCCTATCCTCGAATTGATGTGTTGGTACGGAATTACATTCATGGGTTGACGCATGTGAGACCTGCAGATCCAAGAGTCAGCGACCTTGAGCGCAAGTCGCACGGGAAAGGACTTCTGGGTGCTTAGATGAGGTCAAATACCCGGTGAATAACGGATCACGGTGTGTAATTGCGGATGTCAGACTCGTTTTGATCAAGAAGTCTTTCAGTCCGTGTAGCATCTGGTCACAAAGCACAAAATATAAACATACGGTCAAAGGGTTTATTGTGACATAGTTGGAGTTGGCTGGGCATCAATGAGCGAGGCTTTCGTTGCACTCAAGCAGAACGGACGGGCTAGCAACCTGGATTGGGAATGAGGAACGACTGTCACCACGGATGTGCGATGGCAGTAATTCTAGCTTCTTTATTCACCGCATTCCTGCAGCAGAAGACACTCCAAAGCATGGCTCACAGTACTACCACCCCACTGCCGTTAGCTGACAAAACGACCTATAGCCACAATACAGCCGCTTGATTATGGGACTCACGCTCTAGTGTCGATTGCTTGATGACAATCCGGCTTGAGCCCCCAAGGCACAGCTTTGATGCGAAAGATACCTGTATTGCCTCAAGTCGCGTGTCTTGAGCAGCGTTGCGCGTGGATTGGGGCCCGACAGTGACAGCACCGTCACCTCAAGGTGTGTAGCCATCTGCATTCATGAGCTGCCAACGATGTTTCTATGCGACATATAACGTCTTGGTCTTGGCTATGAGATCAAAGTCCAGCAGCATTTAGTATTTGGCAGTGACTCGAGTGGTATATGACTGCCTGGATGAAAATACTCAAACGCGAATTAATAAACAATGCTTGTCGCCCATGTCCTTTGCTGTCACGTAATTGCCCCTAACTCCATAATACACGATTTTGACGGCGGACCACTTGGCTGGCCCGTTGCCATCATTTGAGCGCAGCGAATGGCCAGACATGACAATTAAAAATGATTTTGGTCCGACTCCACAACACTTAGCCACCGAATCCATACAGCGTGCGGCCTTGTCTTTTCAATGCGTATACAACATCAAGGGATGTGACTGTCTTGCGTTTGGCATGTTCTGTATACGTGACGGCATCGCGAATTACGCCTTCCAGGAACGTTTTTAAAACGGTGCGCGTCTCCTCGTATATCATGGCGGAGATACGTTTGACTCCGCCTCGACGCGCCAGGCGTCTGATCGCGGGCTTTGTGATGCCTTGAATGTTGTCGCGGAGGATCTTGCGGTGGCGTTTGGCACCGCCCTTGCCGAGTCCCTTGCCACCTTTGCCGCCTGTCCAGTGTTATTATAAGTAGCGAAATCAGCCAGGGATGTTGTAACTTACGTCCAGTCATGATCGTTTATGAGTATCTTGATGTTTATAAGCTGTGCCTGTGGATGCACTGGTGCGATAGTCGAGTGTGGGAGAAGGATGGAGATGTTGTTGGTATTGATGTGGGTATTGATGTGAAGCAGGTGGCCGTGGTGGCTTATATACGAGTGGGCCAGGCGAAGATCAATCACCGAATGATGAACTAGAAATACCGATTGGGCTGAAGGGGGCGCATTAAACGCGCGACCAAATGTTTGATGTGGAGCACTATTGTGGATTGAGCACGGGAATCAGGCGCACGAAAAAAAAAACAATGCTTGCGAATCAGCAAATGAAAAGCGGTGCTCCGGAACTATTCAGCATAGCTCGGCACGCGTCTGTTTTGCATGCTGCACACGGCGTCGTTGGCTGATTGCCAACGAGCGGGGACTTTGCCAGCCACGCACTAAGCCGCTGGCGGCCGGTTCCATTCCTTCTTGAAGTCGTGATAACACCTGCATGTAGGTAATGCCTCCGCCGTTAATTTTAAGCAGCTCCTAATTCCATAAGCATGTTTAAGGTACATATTCTTCATTCAGTGTAGCTCGCTAGACAGCATCGGATGCCGATGCGTGCGCCCAATGTTCTTCCGTATTCAAGGACCCAGACAGGTAGTCGTGAAATCCGTGCGTAGTCCTCCTCGGCGACGTTTTCCACGGGCGCCGACTGTCTCGTATCACCTGTCAGCCTCAGACCTGGCTCGTACAGGCAGCGTTACGTCCTGTTTTTTGCGATGTAGTATGCTGAGTCTGCAATTCCGCCGCTGCAATGTGCAGATTTCGCCGCGCCTTTTACGAGGCCTGCGTTGCATGATCCATGTGTCTGCTCTGGTGCGCCTTCGTGCCAGGTAAATTACCAGAGCGTGCCTGATCATAAAGCTTCACGTTCTCGTATCCCATGTGGCCGTGACTGTAGCAGCCAGGTGCGTCCGATTCTATATTGGTTCAATGAGCTATGCATACGTAACCTGATTTGAGGCCGTAGATCCTGCCGCCACGTTTGCCACATTGTGCTCGACCACGATGTCAGGTAGGGGATTAGCGGAAGCTCTGCATCGAGTCCCATATCGTTTAACAACAGAGCAAATTAAAAAACAGAGCCCAGCCCAATTTCTATCATAGCATGGCACAGGAAGTCAGAAGAATGCCCATGACTGCTGCTGTGAAAGCGTTCAATGAGCGGCGGCGGCGGCGACAAATGGAAGTACAGGGTAGTTGTGCTTGGACAGAAGGCATCAAGCCTGCCAAATATCGCCAACACTACGCACATTAATCTGCTAACGCTATTAAGCACAGGAGACGGGCGATGACTCAAGTTGGCCAGACCGCCCAACGCCAGCAAAAGAAGACAAGAAGATATTAGCAGTGCGTCCGGTGAGGTGCCGAGGCGTTAGGCAAATCATCATCACTTTTCTTGATAATTACAACGCGGAGCTGACTCCCAGCACTGAGCGGCCTAAGGTGAGAACATCGGTTGGTGCACGCATGCCCAGACAGTACGCCATTAAACGTGCACCCCAAATTAGTGCAAAATCGCCCAGCATGGATCGTTATGGAATCGTGCACAATCCATTCACACCACTGCGCCGAGAGAGTGTATACGTGTATATCGTGCGAAGGCAAGACATTGAGCGAGTCGACGCGTCGCGTCTATTGCGCATATGCTGGTTGCTTCCTCACCATAGTTGTGACATTATTCTCGACCATGGCCACATTACTGGGCCGCCCACCCCCACCCAAAAGTTCTTAAGCGAAACCACAAGAATAGAACATGAAGACGAGACTCGAGATGGAGTGTCGTCGCTTTCATCGACACAGATTGTACGGGAAGGAAGGACGGGTTCAAACGTGCGCTAAGCAGGGCTACGGGCTTCTCAAAGACGAGTCAGGTTGAACGAGTTGTATGTGGTTCCAGTCAACAGCTAAATATCTACTTCGCCTTCTACTTCGAGCAGCAACAACACAAAAGACAAAGCGGCTGACAGAGAGGTCGCCGAGCAATCTGAACGCATCGATCTTCGACTTGTTATACTGGGGTTGGCCCAACTTGATGCTGCTTGCTGCCTGGAAATTTACGTGAACCTTGCTCCAGGATATCCTTGCCCCAATATTTGATTGATCAAAGGCAACGTCAAGTATTGGTTCATTGCGAGCATTTGAGCCGTCGAGTCACACGTCGAAAGCCTCACCACATAGCAAGCCAGCTGTTTGTAGATCAGTGAGGCGGAAGTCACGAGCAGCTGCACTTTCGCACCGGAAAGCTGAAAGCGAAGGGTCGCCTGGAGACAGGACGGTGACGAGCTTAGCTTTGCCCTGGCGCAGAAGACCAAGGCAGAGTGGCGCTTTGGAGGATTTCGGCGTCGCAGTGGAGGCCAAAGAGCCGCAGTAAGCTGTTCACTGAGATGAAACTACTAGCGAGGCTCCCTGTCCAGCGCAAAGACATGCTCGCGTGAAGTCTTTTGTTCAGCAGCTTCAAGGAATTTCCTCGTCGTAAGAATGACTGTCTTCGCGGCGAGGCCCTTCAATGACCGTGTCCTTCACGTGCTTGCACTCGGGCGCACAGCGCGCCATCTTGAGCCGCATTCTCGTCTCGCACTTGGCCGATAAATATCCTCATTGTCTCAATCCTCATTGTCTCAAAGGTCAATATTTCACGTACCCTTTTCACCGATCCCGACATGAAATATGCGCCCTTTCTTTTGTTGCTCGTTGAGTTCTACGTTTATCTCTTATGCATCCCGAGCATTCTCAGTCCGCCAACTTAATAACACCATAATAACGCCCATGTAGGCCACAGGTTTGTAGCTTTTGCAACAACAGAGTCATGAGACGTGCATTTGACCTATTTCCATATGATAACACAAAATCCGAAGATGCGTTTGGAATACTTAAGACCTTTGGCATTCGGAGAGCTTTGTTTGCGACATATGAGGCAAAACTTCGTCATCCACGCAGAAGCATCACTCACCACATAACGCTGCAATGCCGAAGTATTACGAGCAGTCCAATGAAGAAACGTGTAGAATACACATGCTCATCAACCAAGACTAAGTGTGGCTTTCCTTTGGCAGCACCTTGGCCGTCATGAGAGCCTCAAGGGTTCCAAGTGGCAGACGTCCCCACGCAGTAGCAAGTCAAATATGCCTCTGCAAATCGATGCCTTTGCAAATACCCGATTTCACTAGGTCTCCTTCTCCGCCGCGAAAAGCCCTCCTCCACAGCTGAGGCAGCCTGCTATGGTAATATCCAGCCACATCTGGCACACGACAGAAGCTTTCCAGTGACACAAAGAGACGCTCAGCTCTTATCTAGTTTGCCTGCAAACGAGGTCAGGAGGCGGGGGCCCTTCTATGTAGTGGGATCAGCTGCTGCAGCGTGCTCGGATTTCCGTTGTTGCATTGCATGTCTGCGCACTCCTGACTGTGTTGCGTCGAAAAACACTATGACATGTGTCTCGCAAAAAAGCACTGCGATTAATAAATCGGGCATGACATGCTAGTCCCGAACGGGCGCCACGTCGCCTAGGATTAAGGGGGTCCTTATGGCCGTTCATTCAACACGCCTGTTTTTTTTTTTGGGCAGTTTTCTGTAACAGGAACCCAACACGACTTAGGCGACCCACCCGACGCGTTTTCCAGATCAGCCCCTCGCTAGTGTGAGGTGGCCACAGGTATTAAAGCCACCACCCCGCCGTTTCTGTCCACAATTTCTCCCTCTTGCATCACACACCCACTTCTCTCATTTCATTACACCCCGCCCCATCATCGCCAAGCTTCCCAAAAAAAAAAATGGCTCGTACCAAGCAGACTGCTCGAAAGTCCACTGGTGGCAAGGCTCCTCGTAAGCAGCTTGCCTCCAAGGCTGCTCGTAAAAGTGCACCTTCCACTGGCGGTGTCAAGAAGCCCCATCGCTACAAGCCCGGTACCGTTGCTCTCCGTGAGATTCGTCGATACCAAAAATCCACGGAGCTGCTCATCCGCAAGCTGCCCTTCCAGCGTCTGGTAAGTACTTTCAATCGACGACTTTACTGGAATTTCGCTAATAGCCAATAGGTCCGTGAAATTGCACAGGACTTCAAGAGCGACCTTCGTTTCCAGTCATCTGCCATCGGTGCGCTTCAGGAATCAGTAGAGTCATACCTCGTTTCGCTATTCGAAGACACCAACCTTTGCGCCATTCACGCCAAACGTGTCACCATCCAGTCGAAGGATATTCAGCTGGCCCGCCGCCTCCGCGGTGAACGCAACTAGTTTGTGGATTAGCACAAGAACCTAGGGACAACGAGGGGTTATGACTTGCTTTGAAATGGAACAATGGTTGGGTTGGGAAGATAATCATGGCGTTACAATGAGATTTTGATTTGCTTGATAGCCGCAACGCGTGTATATTGAAGCAGGTATCGGCGGCCGGTAGCGCCCCAAATGCAAATGGCCCATGAGGCCACGTTACGAAATGGAAATGCAATGGCGACGCTTGAGCTGTTATCCCCACTCACCATTCGAAAATGATGATGCAGCCCGTCGTGATTCGATATGCGGATCAACGCGTGCGAGACATCATAGAAATGTGACGTGACCCTATGTTGTGACATAACGGTGGGAGCGAAAGAATGAGGCCTCCGAAATGTATAGTTTGGCGGCCCACACAGCAATTATCGTCTAACCATAGTACGACCTGCCACAGGTGCATCAATGTCGTCAGATAAAATAGACACGCTGCGCGGAGCTGACACGTGCAGGGCCATGATTGTAGGTTGACCTTTTCTGTATGTAAATGGATCGCAGGTCTGGGCTCGTGCTCACGACATTTAATGCTCGCATCACGGTACGTCATGGCTAGTTGATGATTACGTTCTACCAAAATCTCAAGACGGCAATCTTGAAGAGCACCATTTCCATCAACAATGTCTCAAGCCTTTCAAAAACGACCTACAAGGAGAACACAAGTGTCGCTTCAAGCAGGAATTATCCATGGCAGTTCCTATGCAGGGACGAAACGAGCAGTCGACACGCAATTTTGTGAAGAAGCGACCGTTCCTCTTTGGACGAATTCTCGTTGTCGCGGTCTGACAAGCGATGCAATATCGAAAGGGGCCCCCCCTGCCTCAACGAGCCCATACACTTCCCCCATTCGCGCGCCAGAGGGAACCTCTTGGAATTTCATAGGCAAGTCTTCAATTATGTGTGAGTATCATGGGATCATTGAAATCGGCGCGAATAGAAAAAGTCGAGTGATCGATAGGTAAGCTGTGCGGATCTGGATTGATACGACGAATGCCAGCCCCTCAAGGTCTGTGTGACATTCATGGAATACAGGCCTTGGCTGCTTCAATGCGCGTCGTCCTGGGGGTAAGGGGCGTGTCGTCAACAGTGATTTGCAGCGTCTGAAGGCTGCGCAGCTAGTCCGAACGCTGCATTACGTAAGTGCCACCAACGAAACTTGCTAATTGAAAGGCGAGCTAACCTATCATCTCAGTTTCGTCCCCCCGATGCCCTATGCTGATCCCAAAATGGTTTTACCACGATCACATTAAGTGGAATTCAATCTTCATACACTTATATGATCGTTACGATCACTTTGTCATTTTGTATTCAGTTTTCCTCTGAATCGTCGATGCTCGTAGGATCATCATGGACCTCGGACCACGTCGTGACAACTCGACGCGCGTTCAAAAGTCAGAGACGGGTATGGACAGGCTCGCCGCGCTGAAAGCGAGAGTCGCTGCAGCTACCGGCTCTAGTAAGTCCAGAAAAGATGTGCAAACAAGCGAGGATAAGAGCGTCTCGTCCAACGGATCTCTGGCCCGAGGCGAGCATCTGGCAAATTCTAGCCCATCGACAGGTAGTATTGGGCCAAAACAAACTCGCACCTTACTAGCCTCTAGTAATCGTATCATTGGACAAACGGGGAGCAGAAATTCAGCAAGTAACCCTTATTATAACGAGGCTTCAGCGGATCATGGCCTGGCAAGCCGAAGCCGAGCGACGAGGCGATTAGTATTCAACCAGAAGGGCAAATACATCCAGCAGGCGAATGCCCTCCGCCGTCAAGCTGCCCTGGAGTCTATGAAGAAACGCATAGCGGAACAGACCAGGAGAGTGGGGATAAATGAGGATTTAGACGTCGAGAAGAATTTCGTCGTTGAGCGGCCGCCTGACATTGAGTGGTGGGACGAAGGGCTAGTTGGCGGGACCAACTATGAGGAGATAAACAGTGACAAGGGATTGAAAATACATTCCGCCGACACGATAGTCACCGAGTACATTCAGCACCCCGTGGCTCTCGAACCGCCACAAGATCGACAAAAGCCCGAGGCAAAGGCCATGTTTCTGACCTCGACAGAACAAGCGAAGATCAGACGGCAGAGAAGAATGACGGAGTTGAAAGAGATGCAGGCCAAAATTCGTCTGGGCTTGATGCCTGCCCCACCTCCCAAGATTAAGAAGGGAAATCTCATGCGTGTTTTGGGTGATGGTAGGTTGCTTCTTGTCAGCTTGTGGGTTCGGCGCTTCGTTGCTAACATGTGTAAAGTCGCGGTCAAGGATCCCACAGCCGTGGAGGCTAAGGTCAATCGCGAAATCGCGGAGCGGCATCAGAAGCACGTTGACAACAATGAAGACCGCAAATTGTCGAAGGAGCAGAGGAACGAAAAACGCGAAAAGAACCAGCAGAGGGATGCCGAAAAGGGTATCAGAATAGCAGTGTTCAAGATCTCGAGCTTGGCGAACGGCCAGCATCGCTACAAAATTGGAATGAATGCAGCTCAGCTGGGTCTTTCTGGCACTTGTATCATGCACCCCAAATTTAACCTCGTTGTCGTCGAAGGCGGCTCCTGGAGTATTCACAAGTACAAAAAATTAATGTTGAACCGCATCGACTGGACAGAAAACTTTTCAGCCCGACATGATACTCCAAGCGGCATGGGGAAAGAGTGGCTTGATGCTGAAGATAAGACTGGCGTGTTGAAGGACATGTCACTGAACGACTGCAAACTAGTGTTCGAAGGAGAGGAGAAGGCAAGAGCGTTTCGGAAGTGGTCTAGTAAGGTCTGCGAGACTGACGCTGAAGCAAGAGACATTCTGGCACGGGCAAGAATGGAAAACTTTTGGTCTCTTGCGAAAGGCATACAATGAAATGAGCGCCCATTTGGGCTGATGTCGAGACAATCGAACGTCGTGCGGATTTCTTCTCTTCTTCTGGGATGAATGCAGCATTCATCACCGCTGTGCCGCTTCGTGGTATTTGCAAGTCCCTGTGTATGAAGCATTTCCGAAGCTAAGTCTCGATATTTGAGGAGGAAGACCGTCACGCGCTTTTCATCATGCTCGGCAATGGAAAATAAGAATCGGACACAATTCACGTTATCGGTGAATACGTTCCGTCGACACGCGTCGCCTTCTTTGCCTTTCGCGCAACACGAACAGCGCCGTGCATATACGACGGTGATATTTCACGTCTTATTGAAAACTGCTAGTCCAGGCTCCGAAAATAATATGATGTTTCTATAAGGAAGCCTCCCACCCTCAAGGCCTAGTCCCGACAAAGTCATCATGAGATCATGCAACGATCTGAGATGTCGAGCGCGGAAGTTGCATGCAGGCGCACAACCCTGACCAAGATTTGAGGCGAGTCACGGTATCGCGTAGAGTCTCTTCGCTTATGGATTGGACGCCCCAGGTACCGTAGGTACTTGAGTTTGTGCCTCCGTAAGTGCCTAGGTGCTTAGTAAGCAAAGTAAGTAAGTAACCGGTAAACGATTTCCTTATCCTACCTTAATAAAGCTTGTTTTCCATAATCCTTCATGAACAGTGATTGAGGCGCGGCTGGTGGTCCCCGGCGCATCGACCCTCCAGCACACCACTACGGAGCACGGAGTATCAAAGCACCCGCACTCAGGAAACACCTCAAGCTTGAAGGGCAACGGGTCCTCCATAGCCACTCACTAAGTCAGTTCGCCGGTGTATCGTGTCGTGTTGCCCAACGACCAATCTTGCCCACCAACGAAAACTACAGAAAAACACAAAACTGCTGCCACCATAACTAAAATTAGTTCCATTATTTCCCCCTCCAAGAAGCGAGTGCCATGAACGGCATCCATAAGGTGCGATAACTTCGTCAGTCAGGCAATCAGCGACAGCTTTGACCATGGTTGTTTTTCCGCATACAATGGGCTCGACATGTCGCCTCGCGGCGATACACTCCATTCCGAGGGACGATGATCTCCCCCGAATTCACCCACAATACTTCTATTCATCAATTATCCCAATCGATGAACTACTGTCAACGCCGCGAAACAAGAGTCGACCCGAGCGCGCTTCCACAAAAAAAAGACTACAGGCATTTGGACAGGGTGATAACAACGCTCTGGAGAAGGCGTGGGCGAGCCTGGCATCGAATGATTACATGAGGGAGCACAAGGCCTCAGGGACAACAGAGCCAAGGCAACGAGACATCGACACAAGAATTTCGACGAGACGGTACAGGATCGTGCAACGCTTAGCCCAGAAACACCTAGGAATACATGGTGCTATCGTCGATACGCCTGATGAGTCAAGGGGAGGCGGACTGTCGTCCAAGGCCTCTGCCTCTTATGACTGCTGTATTGGTTTACGATCTGATGTCAAGATGATGTTGCAAGAGAACTTTTGCATATTGACCAGACAAGCGCAGCAAGATCTAGCAGTCGATGTGATGTCAAAGGACGTTATAGAGGCTCTAAGTCACTTGGGCATGCATGAGCGAAATGCTCCGAAGACAACAATCAGTCGAGGGCAGGACAATTTTGACCATTCCTCCAGATCTCGAGACGGTAGCAGGGAAGGTTCTCTTCAGGGTCACTTCGCCGCATCTGCCATAGATATCAAAACTTATGGAGCGAAAGCCTCAAGACTCCCGGCTGCAGCAAATGGCCAATCTACAATGACGAATGCACTGCCCGACCCGGCTCATGAGTCAACAGAAGAAGTCGAAATTTCTGGAAACCCTTCCCTTCGAGTTGGTGACTTGCAAGCGACCCCGTTATTGCCCGCAAGCAACCTGCCAGATAATGATGACTCACATCGAAGAAAAGATCGAAATCTTGATGCTGCTTCTTCCGCCCAAAACAGACTTCGCCTGAAAAAGCGACCTGCACTCGTGCTTCCGAATACGGATGATCACGCAAATGCAGTTGAAGTGGTTGTCGGGCCGTCTCGGCTGCACACGGTCTCGCTCCCAAGCCTCCTCATGAAGCCAATCTACTGGTCGCCGGTTAACGACATGGCAGTAATCATGCGAGCTACATGGTTCTATAGGTATGCCGCTATGCCTCGCTGAGTAGAACCCTTTCTAAAAATGAACAGGGATACTATGATGCCAGTCATTCCGCTGGTCGCAAATCTACTTGAAGCCGGGTACCAAGAATTGCGACCATGGACACAAACTTGGAGAGATGAGCTGAGATGTGCTATAGAGATAGGGCCCGCGGGAGAAGAAAAGATTGCACATCAACTTTGGCCTCAAGATTCTGAACTCCACATCGATTGTCATTCTGAGCTCAAGCCCAGGATTTCGGCGGATCCGTTCTGCTCCGCGCGATGCTTCAGAGGAGAAGCGGCTGCGCAGGGCTCACTGGACTGTGCTACGGATTCGTCATCATCAGCTCTTGGTATCAATCGCCCCTATGCGAACTATCAAGTGATTTACAAAAATACCCGACAGGCATTTCTTCTCAAGCCTACGCTCAAGCCCTCGGCCTACCATGGAAGAAGACCAGTTTTCGACATTACAGGGGGCGCAACTGTTGGGCTACCCGTTGTGCGCGGATTTGACCGAGATAAATGGGAACATATCAACGGGCTCAACCAAGACTCCGCAGTAGCTGAACGGCCTGACGTGGACACGACCGAACCACTACCCCAACCAGGACATTTGGAATCTCACATATGTAAAGCGTGCGAAGAAGAGACTAATCAAGGCCAAGTGACAGATCTTGTTCTAGTCGCACACGGTATTGGGCAGAAAATCGCAGAGAGAGTCGAAAGTTATCATTTCACCCATGCCATCAACAGCTTCCGGCGCGCTGTGAACCAAGAAATGGGCAATGCCCATGTACGAAGTGTTCTACGTGAAAATCATAATGGTGTCATGATCTTGCCTCTGAACTGGAGAATGGGTATTTCATTTGAGGATGGTGGCCCTACTCAAGATGAAGTAAGTGAAGGATCTCGACAGAACACTTTCGGATTAAAGGACATCGAACCTCACACAATTCCCGCTGTTCGAAGTATGATATCCGACGTCATGTTTGACATACCATTTTATATGTCACACCATAAAAACAAGATGATTAGCGCTCTTGTGTCGGAAGCAAACCGTGTCTACCGTTTATGGTGCCGCAACAATGCAGGGTTCTGGGAAAGAGGGCGTGTTCATTTGATTGCGCATTCTCTCGGCAGTGTGATGGCAGTTGATATCCTGTCCCGACAACCGACAGAATTGCCCAAGATAGATCTCAATCACGGCGAACCAGAGACGAATTTTTTTGAATTCGATACCACCAATTTGTTCCTGCTTGGGAGCCCTGCTGGCTTCTTTCTCTTACTTGAGCGCGGGACGCTGGCTCCAAGACGAGGACGTCACAAGCCGGGCTGCGACTCTAGAGACATCGCAGACTCGAGAATCGTAAGAGAGGTAGGCAGCTTCGGATGTTTGGCGGTGGACAACGTCTATAACATCCTTGCTAAAGAGGACCCAATTGCATATCTGTTGAATGGAGCCGTGGATCCAGGCTATGCCGCTGCTATCCGAACCGCTTATATTCCTAGCACTTCTGCTTCTCTGATGAAATCGGTGGGAGATATTGCACGATACTTCGTACCAGGGTCGCCGGCCGATCGCCTCAATTTGGACCAGAAACGGCCGGACACCGCGCGTCTGCCTTCTCAAGTGGAATTAGAGGTGCATGACTTCTCACGCGAAGAAATTGCCGAAAAAAAAGCTTTTCTACTCAATGACAATGGCCAAATAGATTGGTTCTTGAGATCAGGCAATGGGCCGCTGGAGATCCAATACCTCAATATGCTCAGCGCTCATACTAGTTATTGGGCGAATCAGGATTTCATTCGCATGTTATGCATGGAAATAGGTCGACAACCAGGGCGCACCTTTTCAAACCCCGCCATGAGAGCTGCGAGGGTTGCGAGACAGTTCTCGACGAGATAGTTACACCGGAGAGAACTTGCTGCCATCAGTGATGCTATTGGTTGACACGATAACTCAGTAGAAAGCTTTCTCTTGTCCTTGCTGTAATCACAATGATTGTGTCGGCCAGAACGGACATTAGAAGTCGTCCAACTCCATCATATCCTTGTCCAGTTCTTCATCCTCGTACTCATAGCTTTGCGATGCGACAATGGCCTCAGAGGACAGCTGCGGATCTAATTCTTCCAGTTCACGGATCTTCTCTAGATCTGCCCTTTCTTTGTGTCTCTGTAGATCCTCATAAGCCCACGTGCTGATGCCGTCTTGGTCCTTGGCATGAAAAGGTTGCGCCATGGATCTGAGAAATCGCCTGGCACTACTGATGGCCATATCCGTGCTGAGATTCGTATCAACGTCGACCAGTCCCTGGTTGATCCATTTGGGCAGCTGATTTCGTTTCTTTTGAAATCGACGATCTGCCAGAACCATGATTCCATAGTCATCTTTGCCTCGAAGAACACGTCCCAAGCATTGAGCAGCATGGCGCATAGCATCGAAAGACAAGAAGTCATTTTCCTTGATGCGATACGTTTCGCGTAGAAATTCGAGCCGAGCTTTCAAGATCCGAGATTCCGTGTACTGAAATGGGACGCCGATACAAAGCACTGTTCGACCGTATTGATGATCAAAGTCGATACCTTCAGATACTTTGCCACGCGCGACACAGAGCAATATGGCACCTCTGCCATTGCAGCATGCAGTGCGGTAGGTTTCAAGCGCCAACGACGTTTCTTGCGCATCAGGTGTCTCAACTAGGATGAGTTTGTATTTCCAAACTTCGTCCAGAATGCTCATCCCCTGCCACATGCTGATGATCGACTCCATATAAAGATATGACGGGAAGAAGACGACGACCCCGTCCGGTGTTATTTTGGCAAACTCAATGAGAAGTGTCCCATAATTTCGCACCACACTCGGCTCGTTGCGAATTTGAAAGCTGGTGGAAATAGACGCTTGATCACTTCCGCGCGTCACGATCATGGGCAAGAAGGATCGTCTTGCCAATGTCATGCTGTATGATTCCTGGATCACTGTTGAAAAGTCCAACATCTTTGGATACATTTCCAGAGGCGAGATAGTCCCCGATGTGATAATCACGGAGTAGAACCTTTCAAAAACAGGTCGGATTGCAATCGCGGCATCGAGGCAGGTGAAGTGAAGGACTGGATTAGGCACCTCAGCGGTGTCAGATTCGTAGGGTTCCAGTATGAGCAGAAAGCCCTTTTCGTATGTTGCGACCAATGTCGCAAATGTAGCCACCTCCTGCAACGGTTGGTAATCCTCGATATTGGTCAGTTCCAGTGTTCGCACAAGAGACGTCAATCTTTCGGCGCAGAATTTGAGAGGCTTTTTCTCGATGAATGTGTGTTCTCTTAGATGGGCGAGGAATGATGGAGGCGTTTCCGAAATTACTTGGCGAACTTTCATTCTCGTCTGGGAGCCGGGTCTGGGTAAGTAGGTTTTCCATTCGTAGATTCTTCTAGGTACTCACCTTCAAGTATTCGATGAATCTTTTCAGAAAAGCGATGAAATGCTCGGCCCTTCTGATGTTACCCGGTACGGCTTCTTTCAGCAAGTCATCTGGCAGGGCTAGGTCTTGTTAGGTATTTGACACATACCACAGTGCATTTAATCGACATACCTGGATTCGTCATGAAAGCATCTTCTTGTCGAGCTTCGTCGGCATCGCGTAGCCCCTGCACAAGCTTCTGATATTCGTTCTGGAGCTGCTCTTGATCCGTGTCACGCACTTCAGCTATCTTGCGCTCTAAGTTCTGAGCGCCACGAGTAGCTTTTCGAAGCGAATCGTCTGTGATGTCGGTACTCAATGCCTCAATGCAGACATTATCGATGTTGTGAGCCTCATCGAAGACAACGATGCAATCTTTTGAAAAGTCTCGTGAGACCCGCTCTGCTATCTTTGGATCCAGAAGGTAATGATACGAGAAAATCACAACATTGCAATATTGCATCTGTCGATTTCGATTAGCGGTGTATGAGTGACAGTCCAATGACCTTACCATTCGACGGGCTGTAAAGTACGGGCACTGCTTGTGATCCTCTCCATATCGAAGGATGTCGTCGAAAGTCCAAACGCCGTTCGGAATCAGACTGTGAGGTTCCAGCAAATCGAGATTCTAATTTTGGGTCAGTCATCCGGTCTTATGGCAGCTAATTGTGACGGCAAAAGTGCGCAAGGAGAAAACGCTCTCGTACGTCGTGATAGACGCAAACATCTACGTGTTCACCTCTGTCCTTCTTCTCTTTCACGAAACCAGCTGTGAGGCTCCTGCAACGAGCATCGACAACTGATCCGCTCTTCTCTCGCTTTACTGATGGATGCAAACAGAGGTTCTTGCGACTGGTAAGTCCCAACCCGCGAAATTCCTCTTCGTGGCCCAGCTGATCCGCCCGGTAGCTCATAAGAGATTTGAGCTCTGCCAAAGCCTTCTCAATTTCCGACATTGTACCTTGAGCAGCCTTATAGTGAGTTTTTCGCAAACAAAGAACACAAAGAAAGCAACATGGTGGACCTTGCGTTTGGGGGGGGGGGGGAACTAGGCCGTGATCACGCACGCGAACAGTAGATCAGCTTCCGCTTCTCAGGCATATATTGCTGATAGGCTACGATGAGTGAAAGGAGAGACACGGTCTTGCCCGTGCCCGAGGGCATCTCCAGCACGCAATGGCCGCCGGCGTCAAGCGTCTCTGCCACTCACAAGGACCCTGGTCAGCTCAAGTCATCAAGACAGAGCATGTAAATTGCCCCTACTTTTGAGGTCGCACATGTATCTGGCACCTTGAGGTCAATTTTTGACATGGAGCAGGTCATACTGTCTCAAACTTACGCATATTGCTCTGGAGATGGTTCGCATTAGCCCATTTCTATACTTTAGACCACGCGGGAGACGAGAACGAACCAGGATATATCTTTGGATATGGGAAAAGCACTGGTAATTTACTGCTGCCTGATGAGCTTGTTTCGGGATAGTCTTAGCATTTTGAGACACGCACTCTATGAAGAACTTCATCTTCAGCTTTCGAAATATGCTAAAGCACGTACATGTGCAGCGGATTTGAGGCGGAGCTTTCGAAAGGACCCGTCCTAAAGAGCGTGTGTACGGAGCGGTCACGTGAGCTTAGCCACTGAGGCAAGCTGCTGGTCTGCCAAGGAGCCACGAGCCGGTACTCACGCGTTGATTGCGGGCAACAGTTGTGTTTCTGACGTGGTGTGACTGCCTGCTATTGCTTCGGATGCTTCGCGCTCGTACCAAATAAAAAAAAAATTGCCATCACTGCGTTTAGTATCCTTCCTGCCGCTCGCAATTTATCGTGCATCTGCGTACCTTAGGCGATGAGATGCAGAGCAATGTCAGCTCAAAGTACCCACCAACTTGCGCAAGATTGGCCGACTCGTCACTAATCCCAGCGTAGAATTCGGGACAGACATGCTAATGAATGCCCAGCGCTTGCAGCTTCCAGCTCATCATAGCATGGCTAGCGTTGATGAGAAGCAAGATGGTTCTATTGAGTAGGCAACGCCGCACACAAAACAACGACCGAGGCAGATCAGACATTCATGAGGTACTTGGCCCCAGGCGCCAATTGCCATCCTTTCAAATAAGGTACAGTGGGTCCCAGGTAATTCCGACCCATCTCTGCCTCATATCGCACACATTTTGGGTCGGAATTACCTGGAGGGACTGTAGCTGCCCTCTCCCCCGCCGGACGGGGCTTTTATGTGTGCGTCGGTGCGCCTGCTTTTATTGCAGCGCGGGCTTTTCCACCTCGGCATGTTGGAGCAACGACAAGTGTGCACATATTACATCTATCCGCATGTGTGGATTAGCGCCAACGACTCACCACACGACTTGGCCAGATCGGGGGGGTTTGCGCGGCAAGATGCGCGGCGGCAGCACTGGATCTGCTTGCAATTATGACATGCTTCGATCAAGCAGTTCATCTCATGCCTCGCGTGATGTCTCTGACAATACTTACATATGTACTCCGTACTTACCTACCTACCTAAGTAGCTTTCTGTAGGCGTATGGATGAGGTAGTACTGTTCCCTGGCTATGGCCCACAAAGCGCCAAATGGTCTATTTACGGGCCAGCGATCGGTCGGCGCGTGGAGATCCAAGAATGAGCTATTAGTGGAGACTGATAAAGGGTAACATTTAAATCCCCACCCGCGATAGCTGCCATATCAGCTCGGGAATGCGTAGGCGTGGACGCTCCGGCCAGCCGCGAATTGGCGCATGAGCTCATGATCTGCATCGGGGGAGAAGATCCGGATGAGGCAGCATATCACGATCGCAAGCTGAAGGGAACACAGACCTGTTCCTTGCGACAGCGTATGCGAAATCTTTTTTTCCTTTCTTTGTTTCCCGATACATACATATGTACATATGTACATACATCCCTACCCCCATACCTGGGTAGCTAAACGATGATTTGCGCTCAAAGGAGCAGTTCCGCGAAGCATCGCATGAAATGACCTGCATCGTGATGTAATGCTCGCCACGGTGTTTGATTCTCTACCTTGTCACTTCAGTTTGCGCGTTCCAGGATTACTGCGAGTGCTAATAGTGATGTTGATGTTTGGCGTGATTCAGTCGCAGCTGACCGACCAACCACCGGGCGTAGCGTTGCCTCCGATCGCTATGCGCCAAGTGATCGACCGACCACCCTCTTTGCTTCGAACAGCTCTAGGATGTGGGCATTCCTCCCGCGCTTTTTGTAGACGTATCAGTTGCTTCCCCTCTCCTCCTGAATTCCCCCTCAACACCTTGATCTCCAATGCCTCCATGCCTTTAGTATTTTCGTAAGTTTTATAGCGTGTTCGAATCAAGCTCTTTGCCCCCTTTCTTTTGTCATTTGCCCGATGCTGGAAGCCCGGCTTGGCTGTGCTTAGCTGGCGAATTCCTCCCCACACAATGACGGATCGTTCCCCCACGCCACGAGTACCCACGCGAAGGACAGAAAATCACGTTCTTATTTCGTCATTTGTAACCGGCGAGTCCACGATTGCAACGACCCCCTCTGCACTCCACTACGTGTGTGTTGGGAACTTACCCTTCATATCGCGAACGGGGGCCATTGACTCTCATTTCACGATCCTGTGCAATACGTTGCTTCCTGCGTCTCGAGTACTTCAGCCCCATGGGAACCCCGCCCTTGCTTAGGTCTGGAGAACCATCGGGGCCCCGCCCGGCTGGACCCCCTTCACCAGCGAGGCTGGATGGGACTTCCCGGCAGAGGCTTTTGGGAAAAAACATTGGGAGGATAATGCAGCATACTTACACTGACTGACATGCGATCCCACAGCTCTCGCTCCAGGCTCTCGAACGGCCTCTCGGCAGCTTGAAACCCGAGAAAAAGGCCTGGGTGGCGCCCAATTCTCTCACCCAAAGGAAATCACCCATTGTACAACTGTCTGGGTTGCTAGCTTGTTCTCGCTGGCAGAACCGCAATCGTAGCATGGCAACCGTCGCATTACCCAGACTGGTGCCCTCACATAATAGTACCGGCTCCGAAATTGAGGCATCGATTAATCCGGTGCGCTCGTTCGACGATGCTCAACGTTCAAATCAAAGCCAGCGTTGCCCGGCATCTTTAGCAAATAAACATATGCCAATCTGCCCCAGCGAACATTCGCAAGCAGGGCTTCATCGAACGCCACCGGCCTCACCAACAGACGAACACATATCTTTTCAGCAGCGATCTCTACTCTTTCCTCCGGAAGACATCAGCAGTGTGGCAAATGACGAACTGCGCATCTATCACTTAAGTGCCTCGCAGGTGATAGCGGCACTGGACTTTGCGTCTTGCCAACCTCTCCCGGCACCTGAGCTGATGTTTCCATGGCTCCATGGTCTGCATCCGGAAAATCACATTCAGCAGTCTTTCTTTATGGGACGTAGACGGTGTTCGACGAGACTGCCTTCGTGCAACCGCGGTATCTTACTGGTAAAGGCGACTGGAAACCTAACCACGGCACGTCTCAAGGGCGCTGTTTTACCAGACGAAATCATGATTAGCGGGTCACAACCTCAATTCATCGAGGCTGACCCTTCGGATGGATTCTCTGTGAGGAACTTTCAAATTCAGACGGCCAAGGCAGCGCTGGTGTCCGACGTGATTGTATACGGCGAGGATCTGGCGGAGAGTGAGAAGACTGCTTGGCAAATCGCAGCGGCCCAACTGCATCAGAAACGACTTCAAGCAGCACAAAGAGGACCCCTCGTCGAATACAACACTTTTCTCTGCATCAGCCCCTTTGCAGACTTCGAAGAGAATGGCGGGCACCTCGTGGCAGTCGACGGCAGCGGCCGCGTCACTGGCAATGTTCTGGATTTTGTGCAGCAGGAACGCACAGAGATGTGGAATATGACGCGGACATCGGAGATATCTCACAATGTGTACATGGGTCCTTCGCCGGAGCCTGGGAGCTCAGAGGAAGAGCAGTTTGACGTTCTGATCGAATGTAGTGATTCGGTTCAGTTAAACCCCGCTGCTCTGCAGAATCTTGCCCAAGGTCTCGACGTTCCAGAAGCGGGTCCATTGCATTTTGACTTTCCGTCTTCGGGAAGCATTTGTCCTCCCACGTGGTCTCATGACGAGGACGATGGCGTCGTCCAAACCTGTCGGTGGATATATCACTTGGCACATGGCACGTGCCCGATGCGGGATCAGCGAGGGGAGCCTGTGTCAGGTCCACGACAAGAAGTTCTCGAGGGAAACACGCAACGAAGGATTCTGATTCATTGTGCCGATGGCTACACCGAGTCGACGATGCTCGGCATTGCTTATCATAGCTACAGTACCGGTCAATCAGTTCCTCACGCCTGGCTCGATCTACACATCACGAAACGCCGCAACTTCTTTGCTTATCAAACAGATGTCTCACTGCTCACTGCTATAGCGCCTCGCCTGCTTCAGGAATCACCAGTCCGTGTTGGACAGGATCTCTCGCAAGTTGCTTCACCACAGCCACAGAACGATGACCCAAAATGGCTGTCTGCTTTGGATGGCTCGCTTCCTAGTCGGATTCTGGACTACCTGTACCTCGGCAATATTGGCCATGCAAACAACCCGGATCTATTGAAGGAACTCGGCATCGGCCAAGTACTCAGTGTCGGTGAAACAGCCTCTTGGCGTGAAGGCGAGAAAGAGGGCTGGGGGCTTGACAATGTCCATGTGGTACAAGGCGTTCAAGACAACGGAATCGATTCTCTAAGCGATGAATTTCCAAGTTGTCTCGACTTTATAGGTAAGACACCTGGCGGCAGCCGTTCATGATGTCGCAATGACACGCCAGTACGCATGGCTGACTGACTTCAAGATCGTGGACGTAAACGGGGAACTGCAACATTAGTACACTGTCGCGTTGGTGTGTCCCGCAGTGCAACCATTTGCATTGCCGAGGTCATGAAGTCCAAAAATATGTCCTTTCCGCGAGCGTATTGCTTCGTGCGCGCGCGGCGTCTCAACGTCATAATTCAACCCCATCTGCGATTTGCATACGAACTCCTACAGTGGGAGGACCATTTGCAACGCAGAAGGGACGATTCTGCGCCTTCGAAACGAGAAATGGAATGGAGAGAAATCGCGAGAGAAATTGCACTTATGAATAAGCCTTACACTAGGTGACGACGGCATTTCTCCTGGTTTGCAGGTTTGGCTTTGGCGCATGCACAAGCATCAAGTTGTCGAGTCAGGAAGTGATAGTTCCGTGTGATCGACTGGCCAGGAGCACCGTGTCTGAATAACACTTAGGCCACGGATGCGACAATCAGACGTAGCTCCAGGCTTTTGACATGATGGCGTACACAATTGTCTTGGATAATTTGGGTGTCATTAGTCTTCTCCGAGAAGGAGGAAATATTGGCGTGGCCAGCTAGTCACGCGCGGTGCTCGATGTGAACACATTTCTTCAGTATACGCGTATCAGAGCGAGTAGTTATTTGCGAACGAAAATTGGATGCCAGCTATTTCTATGCGCCAAGATTGATGCCTCTTGGGCTCGAGCCCGTAGCTTTCCTGCATCTTCCATACATGAGATCGGAAGACGACTGACTCATTGACCGCTGTCGATGCAGCTTCTGTTTGACGGTCGAAACCGGCAGAACCCTGCTCGCATGCAATCATGGAATACGTGGAGGCGGCGTCAGAGAATCTGCGTTGCCCTCGGTATAAGGGTTTTTTTGCGACAGGGCAATTAGGCATTGCAATAGTCATGACATGCTCGTTACAGCCATCCGAGCGTTTTGCAACGCTACGATGCCACTAACCTGTTGTTCTCGAATCGCACCTGCACGTCATGAGACTCGATCTGTGGACTAACAAGTCGCTGAGAGACATTTTCATACACCGTGATAAGTCGTTCACGCGGAGCTTCTCGCCGCGGACGATAATCTTATTCACGTTCATGTGGCGTATATTGACGCGTCATTTTTTTCGTCGCTTTCCAGAACCCTTGAAATCAAGTCAGCTTTTGCGAACAGCCAAGTCCTCGCCCCCTCGCGTTGCAGATCGTTGCACAGTCGGCCGCCACGCCAGCGGTTCAGGAAATGTAGTCAAAGTTGAGGGCTCAACGACTTACGAGAAGTGTTTGACAAGGTAACCCTCGCCTCCGTTCTCCATGTCAATGTTGTAAACATAAAGCTCTCCGTCGCTCGTGACGACCATCACCTGGGGGCTGCTGCTGCTCATCGCCACCACGCTTCTAAGGGGATTGCCCGACGAGCCTCCCGAAGATGGTGGGTTGGGAGATGATAGCTTGGCCTTGGGGATTCGGAGAAATGCGAAGTCACGTAACGGCTCCCACATCTCGGTCACAGTCTGTGGAAGGTATGATCCAACGACCCCTGCAACGCCTCGGCCCATTATTTGAGAAGATCGACGCAGCATATTTCCAAGTGTCTCGCCGGGTCTGCGAGGACTCTGCTTGTCACCCATGGAAGCATCTTTGCCCTGCGTTAGCTCTTGTGTGCCGCGCCCCAATGAGTCGATGACGGCATTAGAGGACGAGTCACCATCATCGTGCGTTCTGGCTCGTGACCATCGATCTTGCCTCGGGGGACTGGAGGTCTCGGTAGGTGCGCCAGCAGGTGTATTATTGCTTGGAGAGGTCCCAAGCCTGAATATATGGACTGTGTCAGACGTAGAAGACACAGTCAACAGAGTCGAGCTCAAGTTAAACGACATGCTATATATAGTTGAAGGATATGTCCCTCTTCGAAATTGGTAGAGTTTCTGGCCCTTTGGAATAGAGAAGACACGGATGATAGTGCCGGTCTCGCTTGACGTGGCCAACAGCGTACCGTCGCTGTTCAGACATATGCAAGAGAGCGGCGAACGATGTGCTTCGATGACGTTGACTGCCTTCAGAGTGATGGTGTCGAATATCAAGACCTCCCCTGACGTAGGCGCCACATATGTCGACGGAGGGGGCGCGTGAGTCGGTCTTCTGCTTTCAGAGTCCTGTCTGGGCTTCGGGAGCGGATATGCGATGAAGCAGTTCTCAGAGGACGGAGATAGCGCGCAGATGGCAGCTGGATTTGGAGATGTCGGTATAGTGTGTAGGAGGCTCATGTTACTGATGTCGTATAGATATATCTCGTCCTCGAGAACGACGGCAAGACGCTTCCGATTAAGGCGCACGGCGATAATGGCTGAGGGAAATGTCAGCTCGCAAATGACAGATGCTCTCTACTATACTCATCAGTCGAAACAATTTCTCTCGAACTTGCTGTAAACATGTTTGCGCGCAAGAGGTTGGATGTCAATACCTTCGTGTTTTGTATGATGAGATGTCTGGGTGACATCATGAGCGCAACGAGAGAAGTCGAGAAGAGCATCTCGACGAGCGCAACATTGCCATCGTCGCTACTGAAGATGCGTGAAAAGGGATCGGTATGGTAGATACGAAAGCCTTTAGATGTTCCTATTGATATGGCGACATTCACCTGGATAAGCTACACAGCCAGCACTTGTGGGAGCAGGTGTCCACCGAATTGAGACTTACCGACGGCCAAGCAGCTGTGATCTTGGTTGAATGTGATGAAATTGAGGGACGGCACGGCCATGGCGGCAGGCGGTCCTACAGCAGTGCGTTTGCACGCCCGCTTTGACGAGTATTCGCTGCAACAACGTGTGATGTCTGAGCCTGTCTTTTCCGCAGGCGGAGGAATGTCGATGGTGCGACGATGGAGACAGTCGAGCTCGCGCGAGTATTCGAGAAGAAGCGTCTTGTAGTGTGCAGTAGCTGATGGCTTTGCAAGGTGACACTGTCGCAAATTGCAGGACGAGGTGGTCTGGAGGCAAGCTGGAAGAAGTTGGTCATACCGGAGTACTCTAGGCAGTGGGGGGTGGCAGAGCTACTGAGTGGTATTTATCGTGCCGCACATCACACGACTGATTGCTGGGTAACTATTTGTGTTGGCACAAAGACGATGGCACCACAGCGAATTCTCTTAGCGCTAGGTTCAAAGTTTATTGGCTGTCACAGTCCAAAACAAGGTTTTGCTGAAGACTGCATGTAGAAAGCTGCCAATCGCTCAAGGCATCAAATTTTGCATTCAGGAAAGATAATTTCCGGCTCATATCATCTATTGTTGACGCGGCCTTGGGGCTTACGCACAGCATGTCAGGACGTCACGATAAATGCCCTGTCGTCCGTTAGGCGGCGAGGTTGGGGGGTTGTGGCGCAGAAATAATTGCGGGGTGGTGTACGGAGTATGTGCGTGCTTTCGATCCAACACATCAGAGAGTCTAAGTGCTTGAAGCCTTGTTGCCCATCTCGCGCACATCACTGGACGCCTTCATCTTTTCCCAACAAAGAAAAAAAGGTGAAAAAAGGCACAAGAAAAGTTTCAAGTATTCATGACGCAAAGAAGCCTCAGAGTTGGCGCCGATGTCATTTTCCCAGGAGCAGAAGTAGTAGTACCCTGATGCGCAGAGGAGCAAATTCAGCGTAGAAAACGGCCAAAACGCGAAGATAATTTCCTGACACGTGCGAGAGGAACACCGTCACGCTCGGGACAGTCCTCTCAATGCGTACAGCATCACTTTGAATGATAACAAGGACCGACAAGAAACTTGCTGCTCCAGACCTTGAGGACCAAGGCGGGTTCGCTCGCAATATCTGCGACATGGAAAAGTCTTACAGCGGTACGGGCGCTTCAACCGCTCGGCCTGCGACGGCGAGTCCGGCTAAATCAAAGGCCCTGGACGACATGATCATGGCTGTAAGTCCGAGGACTCATTGACATACCGCGCAATCTCGGTATTTCGTGGATATACGGTGCTCGGCCGATTCTTATGACGTTTTCATTCAGCTGACAAGCGTCGACAGACCAATAACAGCAGTATCACGTCGAAGCGCAGCGTTGAGAGACTTTACTATCCCGACGAACAACACTTTTTTCGCTTCTTTGTGAAAAAATTCCAGAGAAGGGCGCCTCTTATAAATCGCGGTTACTGGTTAAGACTCAAAGCCGTGGACACCGTCGTGCGTCATTTTCTCGAACAACATCACCAGGGCAAGGCAGTCATTATCAACCTCGGTTGTGGCAGGTGAGACGGTTCTCATCATCTCTCGATACCGAATGGTTTTTCTTCGGACATCCATCGCTAATCTCGCACATGTACACAAAAGTGACGTTCTTCCCTGGCAGTTCCACTTACGTCACTCAAATCTTTGTCAACATACCCTTTTTGTGGATGTTGACTACCCCGAATTGATGAGGAAAAAACGGTCCATAGTACTGGAGACGCCCCAGCTGCGAAGTATCCTAGGGACCAGCTTCGTTACGGAAGAGCAGGATGACGCCATCTTGCTAAAAAGCGAGCACTATTGTCAGATTGGTTGTGATCTTCGCGATTTACAAGGACTCTCGGTCTCGCTCAACAAGCTCATTCATCTGGCCGGGTGCCCAGTGCTCTTCGTCGCCGAGGTCTCAATAACCTACATGGATACACAAGCAGCTGATGCCTTGATTGAATGGGCAAGCTGCATTGGAAGATGTGAGTGGCCACCACAACGATGCAGAGCACGTACTGACCGCAAGAAGCTGAGTTCTGTCTGCTCGAGCAGCTGTTGCCTCAAGGGCCCACGCACCCATTTGCAGCCACTATGCTGGATCATTTTTCCAAGCTCAACACGCCTCTCAAATCAATTCTGCAATACCCCAAATTATCAGATCAGGCCGAGCGCTTTGCAAGCCGAGGTTTCCCCTCATTCAAGATATGGGATCTGTGGGAAGCATGGTCAAGCGATGACTTCGTGACAAATCCGGAGAGAGCTTTCGTGGATGAGGTTGAGCCCTTTGACGAATGGGAAGAATTTGTTTTGTTCGGACGGCATTACTTTATTATCCACGCGTCGTCCCGGAACATTGAAGAAGTCAGCTCTCCCCGAAGCAGTGAGGTTCTGGAGTTCAGCGATCGCAGTCGTCAAATCAGCGTGTCTGTGACGAAGCACGACGTTCCTATCCTCAAACGTCGCTTCGGGGATGCTCTGATCCTCACAAGTCCAATGGGCCACAAATACGCCATGAATATCATGGGCTTAGGGTCCAATGGTAGAGAAGAAGTCTGCGATGTCTTTGGTCTTGATGGGGAAAGAGACTGTCCGTCGCTCCCCTTGACAGGGCCATCCCCTCGCATGTGCCACACAGCTACAGACTTGGGCGACTATGGTGTCCTCCTCGTCGGCGGCCGCGCTTCCCCAGCCAGTCCCTTATCCGACTGTTGGTTGCTAGAGAGGAGCTCAACTTGCCAATGGAAGTCGACGCATTGTCTCCCGATACCATTATTCAGACACTCTGCTATCCGCCTGCGTAGGACGAGCCTGGCGCTCATCGCAGGGGGCAAAACGGGGGCCTCAACGCTATCAGACGATTTTTTTGTCTTTCATGCCATCAAAGGCTGGCTCAGGTGCTGTTGGGCAGATCAAAAGCCAACACCAACTTTTGGCGGCATCCTGTGCGAGACCTTTGACCCCGAGAGCCCCGAGGATGTGCATACAGGGCTCCTCAGCGGCGGTATAGGACCGGACGGCAGGATTAACAGACACATCTACATCTGGCAACTAAAACTGGAAGACCCTCCTGTGATCAGGATCAAACTTTGCCAAACGCAAATCGACCCATTCGGATCCCTCTCCGTCTTCGGAGCCAGGGTCATAGGCACGGCGGCTCAAGCAGTGATCTGTGGAGGAGTCGGTCATGATGCTAGAGTCATGGGTCAGTCGATTTCTGCTGTGAAGGGCATGTCGTGGGAACAATGCGCTGTCCAAGGCACTATCGATGAATGCAATGATCACAGTCTGCCTTTCATGGTGGGGTCGTCCATCTTACCAGTCAACGACGCTGTCGTGGTTCTGGGAGGAGGCGCCACGTGTTTCTCCATGGGGACGTACTGGCAAAGTGGCATATTTGTACTCAATATTCCGGGCATGGCAGGCCCACGTGGCGAGCGTAAAGTTCATGGTCCAGACGCATTGGACATTCTGTTTGCGGCATCTCGACGGCTGGTGAGCTCTACTGCAAAGGATACGGCACCTTCAATCGCAAGCCATGAGCCTTTCAGAATGGGCCAAATAGTGACAAAACAAATTGAGACGAAGGCTCATTTCGACAATTTGTTGAAGAAAGGAGAACCTGTGGTAATTAGAGGAGCTGATATAGGACAATGTGTACAGAAATGGACGCCATCTTATCTGGTTGAGCGTGTCGGCTTTGAAACCAAGGTGAGAATGGCTGATGCCTGGACCTTTCCTGCATGAGAGAATCCTAATTCTGGTTGGTAGGTTGTCATTCACGAGTCTGGGCAAGACACTGAAAAAATGGATTTTACTTCTAGAAATTTTCATTACGCTAGTGAGCGTTTTGGTGTCGTTCTGGATCGTGCCACCGCTGGCGACAAAATCTATTTACGTGCTTTGTCCCGCGATCAGCCTACGCAGCAGCCGGCGAATATAGAGAAGGACTTTCCTGGGCTGGCATCAGACTTTCGCTTGCCAGAAGCCATGAACTACGTTCGGGACCATCTCTTCAGCTCTGTTCTCAGGGTTTCGGGTAAAATCAACATGTGGCTGCATTATGATGTAAGTCTTCCATTCAGAACAACACAGCCAAGACCTCAACGCGAGACTCTGCGTCACATGATTTTCTAATTTGCGCGCCCAAGGTGATGGCGAATCTATACGTCCAAGTTTCTGGGAGGAGGCGCATGGTTCTATTCCCCCCCAGTGATGTCAGCCGCCTTGCATTTGCACCTGGCGCTTCAAGCTCAAGTTTCGATGTTTTCTCCGAGCTAGAAACGCAACGAGTGACAGGTATACATCCATTCGAAGCAATTGTCGAGCCCGGAGATGTACTCTTTTTACCCCCCTTCTGGCCTCACGCTGCCGCTCCCATCGCAGACTCGAGTATAGCAGTGAACGTCTTCTTCCGAAACCTCGACAAAGGCTACGCTACAGGCAGAGATATCTACGGAAACAGGGACCTGGCTGCGTATGAGAAGGGCCGTCAGGACGTGGCACGAATAGGAAAGAGTTTCCAAGGCATTCCGCTGGAAGCTCGCCGTTTCTACCTCAACAGACTAGCTGACGAACTCGCCTCGGCAGCAGAGGGGGCATTTGGCGACGAATAACCAGGAAATGTATGACAACACATCATTCGTTGTTATTGGTGTTACGACAGAAACATGGACTTCTTCATTGTTTTGACGTGGCCGCACCATCACGATGCTCAATGAGATAATCTCGTACTCCTGATGACAATCAGTAGGCAGAATTGATACACGCAAAGAGGAAGATGGACAACTGAAACCTATTTGCGCCGTCAGGTCTTTGCAATGCCGCTCGCGACTGCACGCTTTCTCGGTACTGGCAGTTATACACAATCCCGCAGCTCGTGTGTCTCCAAAAGCCCGTCTGAGCATTGCATTACGCTGAGCTGCTCACGCTCTGCATGAAATTTGGCAACAAATCTAGATAGGCAAGCTCTTTGGTGGGATCATCGCATGGATGTCATACGATGATCCACCCGATAGCTGTATGGAGAGTCTGAGCCACCTTCACTGTTTTCTCCCACCCTATCAAGCCTACCGCTGTTGCCCAACGATCCTCTCGCCCAAGCGACGGGGCAGGCCTCGTGCCATGAGATAAGGTCAACTAGGCCAATTTCGAAAAAGGTCGTCACGAAAGCGAACAATGACTAAATGTTGAACTGAGACATTTGAGCTTCGTTTATTATTGATTTTCCGACTTCAAATGTGTCAAGGTGCGCTGTCCATCAGACGTCTTCAAAGTCTTTTCTCTAAGTCTACTACACTGTGGTGCCGTCGTAAAATGAACCGCGCGAACCTGTAAATGCAATGTCTGATCTTGCACACCAAGCAAAAATAATAGTAGACGCCAACGCTGATGAGAGTTACATTAATTTGCTGTCATACCCGATGCCATATGCTATATGCCAAAGTCAGAACTCCCGCTCTCGTTCATCATATGCGAGGTCAGAAATTGACCGAAGAAATGCAACTTGATGTTCAGTACAGAAGCGATGAAGGGCAGTGTGATCATAACACAGCCGATCACAGTAAACCAGAGGTTTCGAATCTCCGCGTCGAGTCATAAGGCGGTGGCCAGTTTATGGCCAATGTCACAATCATGGCTGATGTTGGTCGTTCGACCCGTCGTGGTAGTCAGGTGTAGAGGACGATGTAGGAGTCGAGCGACGACTGGGCGCCTTTCGGCTCAACCCTAACTTTTCGCCGACCTTTTTCCAACCTTTATTGTGTGCTGCCATGGCGCGTTGAAATCCGCCAGGGGATGTGTTGAATGTATATTCTGATGTGGGAGGTGTAGTGGGTGGAGTCATGGGCTCTGCCGTCGATGGCGAGTTGCTGTCGCTGTCATCTGTCAAACCATCAAAGTCGGCAGAGTGAGGAGAAGCAACAGTGCGTCTTGAGTGGTCAGAGTAAGAGCCTGCATTTTGCGAGCCGCGCCGATGATGTTGCGACGAAGAATCGCCTTGGGAGTGAGAGAGGGGCGCCACAGACTGCAGGAAAGGAACTAGGAGAGAATCGTTCATGAGTTCGTAGATGATGCGGCCAGCCTCATCCAATTCTGTAGGTCGAGGAGGAAACGAAGCGCTGGGCAGATTCAGGAGACGATCCCTGACATGAGCCGGTATGTTGACTTCTCTAGGCGCGCAAGGAACAATGTAGACTTGCATCAATTTATTCCACCACTCGCAAACCCGGGCTTTGCTTTCAGATGAAGGAGGAACCTCAGCTAACAGTTGGTCGTAGAAAGCCGCATAGCGTTGAGAATCCAAGGTGAATTCTAAGGACTCCATGCAATGGTTTTGTGAAAGATACGCCATGAAGGCGCTGAGTGTCCACGGCGGGGGGGAGACATCCAGGAGTATTTCCGTCAAAGTTGGAGGTCGATTCGTCATGATGTCGGATCGAGGTGAATGTGAGGGGGATGGTAGCACGCCAGTCCCGGGACGCGAGCAAGAGAAGCTCAAAGCACAACCGTTCTCAAAGGCAGAGAGCGGCCGTGAATACAATTCTTGATGGCTGGGTATGCTGAGGTACACTGGAGACGGACGCCGTAACCTGGATTTTACCATGTCGACTGCCCAGCCGCTGCACGTCGACCAGGTTACGGTAATGAGCCTCTTTCACCGCAGGCAAGGTGAAAGATGTCCAGCGGCGTCCAGGCAATAATGTGTGATGGTCAATTCGATAATTGTGCTGAATGTGTTGATCAAGTCAGCACAAAGTCGAAGTTTTTCTTTCGTGATCGATTGCTTGAAACGCGGAGCCAGAAGTTGTCAGGGAATATATTGGGAGATCGGCGATGACAGGTGTGACGGAGTGGCTCGTGATTATGATGAGACAAAATCCTTCCAGGAATACATGGAGTCGTCGGGATGACAACTTCCTGCTGAAATGATTGTTTGACCCGACTGTTCTCTACAGAGCATACAATGTGCACCGTACTGTCGTCCAATCGAGAGTCGCTTCTTGAAGAAATACGATATGTGTAGATACTCCCTGCAGCGGTGAGAAGGAGAGCAGCCTCGAGACGATCGTCGTTTCCCCAAAGAAGCCGTACTTTCGTCGTTGGGAGAAGAAGAAGGGGACGCGAAGCAGTCCGTATCTGCTAGTATGTCGAGTCGAGAGGCCGCTCAGGAACAGTCGAGAAGCCAAGTCTAGAGCGGGAGGGTTTGGTGGACATGCACGTTGACATTGAACTTGGCACTCTGTCACGAACCAGGAGGTTGGCCGGTAGATCGTGCACGTAGTAATTGACAAAGAATCAGTCGGACGCAGTAGAGGTTCCGGGGGGAGAGTCGGAAGTAAATAGAATTATAAATGAGAAGAATTTCGGGAGTTTTAGCAAGAGGCGACGAGGTGAGGAGACAAGCGGTGGGGATTGACTGCCTCGAACGCCGGCAACAGCGAGCCACGAAAGAGTCAAAACGGGCAGGGCAGGGATCAAGGGCCGTGGGCAGTCGGCAGTGGAAGCAGACGGGGGTCGCAGCGTGTGTCAAGCAGCAGCCGCAAGGGAGGGAAGGGGGCCTGTCGGTGTTTCCCTCGGTCGGGGGGG
>JARJRV010000027.1:0-92992 GCA_030783925.1 Aschersonia sp. MBC 735 | reverse complement strand
CCCTAACCCTAAACCCTAAACCCTAAACCCTAAACCCTAAACCCTAAACCCTAAACCCTAAACCCTAAGGCGCCGGATCCATTGCTTGCCAGCAAATTTGTTTTCCAAGATAAGGCGGCACTAAGCATCATTTACAGCCGTGCAGGTCATACTTACGTCTCGCCAATGGTTCTGACGTTCAAACCTGGACGCCTCATCGCTTTGAGACCTTTAGAGCCGATTGACTGGCTCCACAAAGGTATTACTATTTCCTGTGCTAGGAATAAGGGACGTAAGACCTCTTGCAATGTTCATTATTCAAGAAACTAGATATCATATCATAAGCTCTCGCGGACTTGCTTTTATGCTTAACCAAGAGTCCCTCTCAACCCCCCCTTTCCAACCCAGATTTTCATAATGATACAGGGCCATAAGTTGACACGTATCTGCGATGAGGGCACATATCTTAGCTTTATGAACTATTAATACTTTTAAAAGTGGCATGCAGTCAAATCGCTTTGATTGAGTCTGTGGGGCGGCTAACACGAGAAAAAGATAAGTCCAGGGGACGCCTGGTATCACGAATAGCCGTGCAGTCAGGTAATCCCTGAGTCTGTGGGGCGGCCAACACGAGAAAAAGATAAGTCCAGGGGACGCCTGGTATCACGAATAGCCGTGCAGTCAGGTAATCCATCCGAATTATTAATGTTATGGTATGGACCCGTGTTATGGGCTTAACGTTGGTCTGGCGTGATCATTCACTCGCCAAGAAGGCAGCAGTCCACCCTGTCGGCACAGATGGCAATTTGTGAGCTCCTCTGATCCTAGACTTTCTCGATGGGGTCCCTCATAATGACGCTCATTACTCCTCCAATGGTATCCTCCTGGATCGTGCCCTGCGGCGCTGCCACAGAATGAGACTTGCCGAGATGTCTCCAAAATGAAGCACGATGCATATAGTTGTACGTAGACTGCTCGAGCTGTGAGAGTCTCATCTGCCTTCTCTTTTGTTCCCGAATACAACTCCTTTTGAAGCCAATAGTGTCTGGCAGCTAAAAACTGAGGCGCTGTATGCAATCGAATCATTTACAAAAGAAAAGAACCATTCTTGTCTCGTGTCTATCAAGAGGGCACAGTGTCGGAGTCAATCCGCAACAGCCTTGGCGCGCCTCTGGGCTGTTGACCAGGGTGCCAAATCGGGAAGGCCGACCGATACGACGATATCGCGGGGGAAAGAAACCCTTCCCTATATCCATCTGTATTATGCGTCTATTTTTGGGTATTTGCACTTTTCGCCGTCCCAGTACCAGATATTCTTCTGCTTCGCGCCGTCTTCCTTCGTGACTGCGCCCGTGTCCCAGTTCATGTGCACGGCTATACGTTCCTTGCCTGTGGCCCTGAGTTTGGCCAGCTTCTTTAGATATTTCTTCTCATGAAACATGACGAGCTGGCCGTTGGCCACTTCCGTCTGGTCCAGCAGTCTAACGTTGAGTGTAGCGTTATTATTTTCCGCAGGGAGCATATCCTGAGTAATGCCCTCTGGATAAGGCTCGACAATCTTGGCACGACCCTTGTCGTTGAGCATGACGTCCATGCCGCGCTGATCGTTCATGAAGACATTGGAAAAAAGAATTCACAAGTTTAGTTCTTTCCCCCGCTCTTCTACACCTTTTTGCAACACCAAAACTACCTCTTATCGCTAGCACAAGACTTCGACAAGAAGCGCGCGCTGCATTCTTCCTTATAACTCCGTAGCTGCTCCATCTTAAGGTTGATTAATCGGTCCGCATCAGTCTCAGCGTCGCTACCACTCGGCGTGTCGGTCTCGTGCGCCAGTACCGCCCAGTACACAACGTCAATGTCAAAGCTTTTCCGAGCCGCGTAGTCCAGCCAGAAGCGACCGCTTGTCCAGGATTCGCGCATACGAGAGGAGAGCAGGTCCGCATCTGTAGGTGGCGTCGGCAGGAGAATTCGTTCTTCAGCTTGGAGCGCCTGGAGGAAGTGCTCCATTCGGGGCTCGTATTGGGTTCGGAAGGTGTCGAGGTCGTCGTGCTCGAGCCATAGGTCGGGACTAGACAGGAGAAGCCACCAGGGGGGATCGTAGGTAAATTGCGAGGGCATCGCGTTGGTGTATTCAAGGTCGATTATGGCTTTGATCTGAAGCGTCGATGGGTCAACGAGGATATTGGCCGGTCGGAGGTCGTCGCAGTAGAGGAAGAAGGGGCCCGAGTCGTGGACGCAGCTGCGGGACAGGAGCTTGGCGACGTGCTGTCGGGCGGTAAGGCGTGCTCGGACCATGGATGGGTCATCGGCGAGGTTTCGCTGGGTTTGGAGGTGTGTGAGGTGCTCGTGCGAGAGGGAGTCGAAGTAGTCGCTGGCGCTGTCGAAGGGTGAGGTTGGGAATTGGTCGTGTGGGTAGCCGGCGACGCTGGCGAGCTCGTTCATGTTGTAAGTAAGGGGACGATGGGTGACGGCCCAATTGCCATTGGTCTCGGATATGGCCCCGATGCGATCAAAGGGGAGTCGCGATAGCTGCAGAAGAAAGCTGGCAATTTGACGGTAGACCGTGTCCAGGACTGACTTGTCAACGTCTGGATCAAGTACGACATCGTCCTGGGCCGTCTTGGTCTGCCGTTTCAGCACTGACGACAGCAGCGTCCCTTCTACGTAATCCATGATGATGTAGGGGCCGAGGCCATGCGGGCTTTGCCAGGTCAAGCCCCAGCCGTGCACCCGGGGAATTGGCATGGTGGTGTTCTGGGTCAGGAATTGCATCACGCGCACCTCATTTATGACCTTTTCGTCGCGTAAAGACGTCGTCGTGTGGCCTGGCTTGGGAAATCGGATCATGGCGGCAGAGCCGTCGTCATCGAAGCGGAATCCAAGGCTGAAATTGAAGGAGCCCTTGAGGAAGCCCAGGTAGTCGGTCACAGGCCCGCCCCCACGACGGGCCGCAACAAAGGCGCCCAAGTCGCTTTTGGCCGACAGCACCCGCTTCAACCAGGTCTTCCATTCGTCGTCTCCATCGGCCTCCAAGAGCTCGTCAAAGACGGTCCCGAGGGACGAAGGCGTCGGTGTTGGCATGCTGAAAGTGTCTGGGTCTGGAGCGAGAGCGAATAGTAGACACCTAAAGAACGGCCGGTTAGTACTACGGTCACGTGGTACACGATGAGCCCCACATCGAAGCCCCAAACGTGAATTCATCCGCGCGCTAGGGTTGCTCCAAACGGTCACATTTACTGCTATCTAGGCTTTGTGTTTGCCATTTAGGTTATCGGATAGTGCAGGTCCCACTTGACCACATTGCATCAGGCGCCGCGTCGTCTGCGTCTTTGAGATTCTTCCCCAGCCTTGATCAACGCCTGTTCCTCCTCCTGTCTTTTCTGTTCCTCCTCCTGTCTTTTCTGTTCCTCCTCTCGTCTCTTCTGCGCCGCTTCGCGCCGTTTCTGGGACTCCACGGCTGCTTTATTCATCTGCTCCTCCTCCTGCCCTGTGGGCACCTTGATAAATCCACCGCTCTCTGTCATGTTGTCGCCTGGCTTGTTTAGATGTTCAGAGTAGACTGCACGTGTGAGCATTAGATGGCAGGATGATGGCTCCACAAGACCACTATCTTACCTGGCAATCGTGTGGGAAGTTTGGGGTAAAGAGCACACCCAAGCCGGCCGGCAGGACGATATTTATGCTGTGGGGGACGTGCCTCAGTCATTTCATGCGTAGTAATTTAGTCTTTAGTGATGCTTTCGCGGCCAAGAATCAAAACATTAGCTTCATTACTTTTTAACATTAATACATGCATGCTATGCAATAAATGAATGCATTATCACCGCACGCTAACTCAGCGGTGCTCTGCTTAGTCACTATTGGAAATTTTCACAACACTTAGTCAGCCTCCAACAAGCCTGGGAAAAGAAAAGAAGCGAAAAGAGGATTAATAAGAGACAGCACATCCGCATCCGTATCCTTGAAGATTTATGAACCCACTTGCCAGCTTTTGGAAGGTGTCCATACTAGGGCATCGAGACAGTTGATCCAGCTGCTCGTCGAAAACAAAAGCACGCCGGTCTTTGTAGCAGCACGACTCAATTAGGGCCTTGCCCAGGACGCATAGGACCGGGACCCTAACTTTCTCTTGCTGATACAACGACCGGAACTTGTTGGAATCCGTTTGACGGATCTTAGACTTGTATTGGGCCTCTGGATTAGGAATGTCAGACACCACATTCCTGCTTATAGGGACGAAAGCGAGAAGTCCAAGGTGGCCGCCGCAGGCGATTTGTAAATTGTTCCCATAGCGTCTGTTCTGGTGGTACCAGCCCTTGTTATGCCCTCCTGCCATGCAGTCCACAAACTCGGACGACGTTCGTAAGTTTGGGCCGGCTATGCTTTCTCTGGCAACGTTGGCGAATCGCCATAGCGAGACTCGTTTTATCAGCTTCGCGAGGAGACTGACGGCTTGGCACTCACGGACGCCGTCGCGGAGCGCGCACAGAGCCTCGTCGCCGCTGAGCTCTCGATTGATCAGTGCCCTGCTAAGGTCTGGCCCATCTCCATTGAGCGTCGACTGGCGGAGACGCCAGACTTGTCCGACAGCCCTAGGGCTCCAGAGCGCCGAGGCAAGACGTCTCGGATCGGCACGTGGTGTCGCGTCTCTGAGCCTACTACACTCGTCTTCTGATCTCTCGGTGTCCGTGCTAGCTTCTTCTGTTGGCCGAACCCGTTTTGGTCGCTGCTTGCGCTGCAGTCTCATGCACGTGTTCTGCTCCGTTGGGCATTCGTCCCGGCCCGCGGCCGCAGTCTGCGCGGCAAGGTGATCAGCCAAGGGATACAATCCACAATCTGGACAAAGGCGTGGCTTCTTGGTCACTAGCTTCTCGCCAGGGAGCAAGAAGTTCACGGAAATAGCCAGATTTGGTGTGTAATTAACCACGTAGTGATACTGACGAGGTTGCGTAATCACTAAATCGCCGGGTCCCGCGCAAATCAGCCGAAATTTTATCCCTGCGTCTTGCAAAAGTGAAGGTGGCAGAATCAATTTAAGATGTCGCACCCATTGGTCGCACGGCTTGTCCGACGCCAGCCCGGCACCCCAGATGCTTCTTACCCATGCTTCGAAGCGCAGCGTGTCTTGCATTTCCACCATGATCCAGATTTTGTAGCCATATAGAACCAAATTCATGGATCGAAGGTCGCAATCCTCCTTGTGAAAGGCCGTTCCTGAGCTTCTGCCCCCCCAATGCCAGTAGGGGCTTCGAATTCCCGGGCAATCCGCCGGGACTTGAGACTGGAGATGGGCCCCGGAATCGACGAGGTGGTTCCATTGCGCGTTCATGGGAGGCCCCACGAAATATGGAATACCGGACTGCGAACCCTCTTGCTGATGAGTGAAGGACTCGAGAAAAGTGCATTGCTCTTTGACAGACGGTGGACAACGGTCGATTGCGCCAGATGGGCGTTGAAATTCGATGTTCTCCTGCGTTGCCCAGAGCTCCGCGTAGCGACCGACATTGGTTCTGTGCTTGCCACAATACACGATGGAATAAACATGGGCATCGCTTTGTTTTTCATTATGCGACGGGATACTGTGCCATGAAACTGGGTCAATGTCGTCGAAATGCAACACGTGAGCAAAGTCTGGGTCTTTCACGACTCCTCCAAGGCAGCCAATCAGGTCATGCTCAGTATCTTTGCTTCGGACATGGAAGCGATCGTTTAGCGAAAGAGAATCACTAGACCGTTCGCTGACGGTTCCGACCCTTTCCTCGGAATTGTCGCCGACAATGAATTGCGAAGGAGAATCACTGGACGGGGGGGCGCTGACTGTTCTGACTCTTTCCCCAGGATCGTTGCAGACAGTGAAATGGCCAACCTCAACCTCGCTCAGGTCAGCGTCTGCCATGAGCGTATCCGTTTCTTCGTTTTGGAAATAAAGGCGCTCATCAAGCGAGGGAGAAGGGGTTTTTTGGCCATCGTTTGTCTCCATTTTCTCCTCGCACTCGTCGACACTGAATCGGCCATCCACGGACTTGGATAGGAGGTCGTTGGCCATGGTCACCAGATATTCGTCAAAAGGCGTGCTTACGTCCTCGAACAAGACCGAAGACGGAGGTGTGTTATGAGCATACTCGTTCAATCCTGCTGCGATGCTCTCGGGGGTAATCATGGTCGGCAGAGAATGTTCAAGACTTGCAGAAGGTAAAGTCGCCTGGGGTCCCTGAGAAAGGTACGGGCTGAAAGAATCGCTGAGTTTATCATGCACGTAGCGTAGACAACGAAGAAACTCGGCTTGAGCACGCGGCTCATTGGGACTGACGTGACGCGCCAAGGCTTCTTGCACCGCTTCCGCTTCCGCTTCCGACATCGACTGCAAGAGCTTGCGCGCCGTCGCCAACAGCGGCGGAGAGCAAGAAGCTTCGTTCATGGCTTCCCGTATTCGTATGGGAATCGGCAGTGAAGAAGGCCAAGGCAGGAGGATCAAAAGTTTGCGCTTCTGCCTGTCGCTTGGCTATTGTCTGACGTTTTCTGACTTCCCCTCATTTCCCCTCATTTTCCATCGTATTGCTGCGTCTCTTTCTCTGTCCATTCGTTTCCTCTTATCGCTCGCATGCAGTGGTTGGCGGCTACGTGTCACAAACCTACCAGAGGCAGGACACCTACAGAACAACATAACCGCCTTCATCATCGGACGAGTGGTGACTGGTGTGGGAGATTCTGGCATGTACTCCGGTGCACTGAGCCACAGTTGACTCTGGACTTCCCTGAAGGAGAGGGAGGCCCATATCCATGGCTGGCGTAGCGCTAGTCTGGGGCCTGGGAAGCGCACTTGGCCCTGTGGTGCGTTCTCGCCTTAGCCGTTACGCTTATCCACTGATCTGCTTCCAACAGCCATCTCTCAGGTCGGATGTGCTTTCGCCAATACCGGCGCCACATGGAGATGGTCAAATTTCGCAGGCGTCGCAGGAAGATGTATTCTGGCTCGCGACTGCAGGCGTTTTGTATCAATCTCGTCGTACGTGCGGCGTTCGCACCATCGTGGCTTGTCTTGCTACCAATCCATAGAGTTATAGCAATTAGTATCGCGAGAATTGTTGCCTTTGAACAAATTATCCTCTTTTAAGTAAATAAGTTCCCCTCAACTGTCTTTTTCCAGGCCTACTATTCTTTTAGTTCTTATGACTTTGGCAAAGAAGACTGATTCACAAACAGATCTTAACTACCTTCTGGCAGTACAGCAGAAAGACCCCTCACGTACTTCAACGACATCACATTCTACACAGCCGGACCTTTCTCATGGCACGTTGCTGAGAATGCTGTGGCCCTGATTGGCTGTTGCCTACCTAGCTACCGGCCGCTCTTCAGAAGTTTGATGCCAAAGGCGGGCGTAAGGGTCGATGATAGCGGCACGTCAAACTCGGACACGAATATGATGAGATGGCCGGAGAACGGGAGGCCCACGACGGATTGGCACGAGGCTCAGATCACTTCGGACGGTGCACCGACGCACGCAAGAGATGGCATCATGGTGCGGAGAGAAATCCACAGCGAAACGTCGGCTGCGTAGACTTTACGAAAGATGAAGCGGCGGTGCCTGCGATCTCGAAATACTACCATGATCCATTTGAAGAATGAGAAAGCAAAACTTCAGTAGCTCTTTGTCAATTATTCTCCACTACACTAGCCTTTTATATCTTTTCCTTTATTTTCCCTTTTCATTATTCTTAGATTGATATAGATCTTCCATGTATCATTTTCCCGCCGGCCCTTTGCATCATGCTAAGCTCTCCGTCAATCATCACAAGTAGCAAATTTGTAGCTGTTATCGGCTGTGCTACTTTATCCATCTAGGATTCCTATCAGGGATATTACCTGCGGAACATATAACAAAAAGATCTACAAGCCCCCGGAGTACTCAGCTAACAGACCCAGCACTGTAGTGCCGCTAACAAGCAAGCCGCCCCAAGCAAACCACCAAGCGCACGCATCAGGCCGTGATCTTGTTGCCGTCACGGCCACGCTCATCAGACACAAAGCATTCCCACATACGGCTATAACCCAAAAACTGATTGAGTAATCGGCCAATAAAGCAGTGCTCCCGAAAGCAATAACCTGCACAGCGCCCAACACACCGATAAAAGTGCGTGTGTCGCGATAGCGCACCGCCATGCTGCGCACGCCGGCACGCACGTCGTCGCTTGTATCCTGGCAGGCATTCACGTAATCGAAAATGATGGTCCAGACATAGTGCGAGAGCGTCAGGCTCGCCGTCGCCGGACCCATCTGATCGGAACTGATTCCTATGGCGGCCATCGCCATCGGGATGCCACTGGCGATCGGTATACCTAGAACGGCCTGAGGGAAGCTGCGGGTTGCATCTTTTGGTTAAACAGATGAGAAGCAAGCTAGGATAGCAAACCGATACATACTCAGTGAAGCGCTTGCTGAGGGGATAGAGACTGGCGAGACTCTGCACCGGCACTACATTGACCGCACGCGTTGGTGCTGTGAGACAAAAATGGTTACGAGGTGGAATTGGCAACGTACCAGCATAACGCATTGCTGCGGGCGCGTCGTCCAGTGCCAGGACAACGGCCAGCGCCCCCGCCGTCTGTGCCGCATACCACGCCATGGCTTGGGTGCGTGTCACGGCACCCCGAGCCACAGGCCGGTCGCGACACCGCTTCACCTGTCTATCGTAATCGCAGTCCAGAACATCATTGATGGTGCAAGCCGCACCGCGGTGCAAGATGCAGTAGACAAGCAGCCGCGCAGCCGAGAAGACCAGCTTATCCACGGGCGGATGGGCCAAGCCTTCCTTCCGATAGCACCGTGCAAAAGACCCAACAAATAGGCCATGTAGAAACCAAATAGGCCCCCTGGTTTCTCGATGCGCGACAGCTCAGCAAAGGGGATCCAGCTTGCCGGAAGGATGGCGAGAATGCCTGCTTTGCGTTGACTGGCGCCGGCCATTATCAGGAGAAGACAGAACAGTTGATACTGGGAGACCTTCTTTAGGCGTTGCTATTCTTTTCTGTCGCTATTCAGATCATAATGTGACCTTGAAAATCGTGAAAAAAAAAAGTGACCATCCGAAGGGGGCAAGCCCATTAGCAGCTACCAAATCAGGGCCATGCAGCTTGATTTCTTACCAACCTTTGTAATTTTCAGCTAAGCGAGTTACAAACCAATCCTGTTAGGCAAACTTATCAGCCATGAAGTCAGCAGCGTCTGTAGGAGGCTTGGTCATCTTCGGAAGGATCCTAGCCGAGCGCAAGCGTTTAGGGTTTAGGGTTTAAGACACGCATGGTAGTCCTCAACCGCACTGACAGTATTGTTGAGTGACACGACATTCCAGTAATCGGGACTATTCAGCAATTGGAAAGGCAACATACGCGGATGATGCTCTTGGCCAAGTTGCGTCTGAATACTTGTCCACTTGTGGAATGAAGTTCCGGCAAATGGTGACAGATGCGCTCCCCGCAGTAGCTGCTCCAGGTCTTCCCAAAGTATGCGCCAAGACACCAGATCAATGACTAGATGATGAGCTGTGAGGAGCAAGTTGACTCCGTTGCTGTCCGTGTCAAAGTAGTCAACGGCAAATACAGGCCCATGTTGGATATTGAGTGATTCCTGTATTGATCGTGCCAGTTGAAGCATATTTGTGTCTGAAACCTCATGGTGTACTGTGAATCGAAAGGCCGCTCGATCATGACGAACAACAAATTGCTCCCACGAGGCCTCGGCAGTGCGCCTGAAGCGTGCTCGCAACATTGGATGTCGGGCAACGATGCCATGAACTGCATGGCGCACTTGGGCGGGGGGGTATGCCTGTTCTAATTGAAGCAAGAAACTTTGGTTGAAGTGATCGAGGCCCTCTGGATGGACCTGGAAGAACATCTGTTGGATCGGAGATAGGCCCCAGCCGTGATCCGGCCCCTCTTCCTCGGTTGCATCACTCTCATTAGTGCCATTCTTCGCAATCGATTGACAACATGGGGCCATTCTCTCAATGCTTTGGTGTCGCAAGATGTCTCCGACATTAAGAGTGACTTTATGCTGCGAGCGCAGCCGGGAAATGACCTGCATGGCACTTATCGAATCTCCTCCGAGTCTCGTGAAAGGCGTGTCCACGGAGATGCGACCAGGAGAAATGCCGAGAACATGGGCCCAGCTCTGGACAGGATCGACTCAATTTCACTTGACGGCGGTTTCAAGGTGCCTCTTTTGTTGTTGAACGCAACCAAGTCTACAGTCTGGCCAAGTTTTCGAAGCTGCCGTCGGTCAACTTTCCCTGTTGAGGTCACAGGGACAATCGCCAGGGGTATGTAAGCTGACGGTACCATGTGCTGCGGGAGACGTTGCATCAACTTCTTGGAGACTTCACGAGTCATTTCCGCCACTTCCATTTCGAATTCAATGGCATCTCTCTCTGATGCCCCGGACAGACTGATGAAAGCGACAAGAACCGGACTGGGGCTCTCGCGTGGCGATATCACTTCTGCCACGACTTGCACATCGGCGGGCAAAACATGAGTGATGTGGGCCTCAACTTCGCCAAGTTCGACACGCTGGCCGCGGATTTTGACCTGATCGTCCTTGCGCCCGATAAACTGGAGGCTGCCGTCGGGGTTGTAGTAAACAAGGTCGCCGGTCCGATATACACGTCCGCGTCGCCCGGGAGCGCTCGCCAGGCCTTGAAGCAGCCAAGAAGGATTCTCGACGAAGACCTGGGTCGTCTTCTGGGGATCGCCTAGGTAGCCTTGACCGACAAGAGGCCCCTCGAGCCACAATTCTCCAATCATGCCTACAGCAGCAAGACCGCTGCCGTCCAGCCGGACGACCCAGGTGACGGTCGCGCAGCCTTTTCCAATGCTAGGCTCGTTGGTGCCAGGTGAAACTGCGCCCAGAATGTTGCCTATTGTGCATTCAGCCGTGCCGTAGCAGTTTTGCAAAACAGCGGAGCCTCCCCACGATGCTGCATCGGACTGGAGGAGTTTCTCGCCCGCAAAAACGATGTTGCGTAAGCTGGGCACGTCTTTGGCTGTCAACATGCGGACAGTACTTGGTGTGATGACCACGTAGTTTGCCCGCATAATTCGCATGGATGACGCAAGATTGCTCCTCCTGTCATTCTCACTCGGTATGCAAACGCACCCACCAGCGGCCAAGGGCTGTAGAGCGTTGAACCAGGCTGCATCGAAGGCGTACGAGGCGAAGTCAAAGACGCGAGAGGAAGAGTCCAGCCCACTTTGAACTGACTGGTATCGAATTGCGCTGCTAAAATTTCTGTGATTAATAATAGCACCTTTTGGCGTCCCAGTGCTCCCAGAGGTAAATACAATGTAAAGCACGTCGTCGGGCCGGACCCGAACTGGCTTCCAGATTGTATCAGACGGCTTCTGGGCCTCAACCTCAGCAACGACCACCTTAGCCTCGGTAGATAGTCTTCGGGAATGTTCCTCGTTCGGCTTGGACGATAGAATGAGGCGCATCTTCGAATGTGCATACACCTGCTGCAGGATTGTTCGTAATCGAATCTCCGGATGAGTCGAGTCTAATGCAACGGACGCAGCTCCAGCTCTCATGACGCCAAGCATCCCCACGACTGTCCACATTGACTTTTCGAAATAGAGAGGGACAATGGTGCCTGGACCCACGCCCAGATGACAGAGATGACAGGCCAGTCGTGCTGATAGAGTATCCAGTTGTGTGTAGGTAAGATCTCCGTCCCAGGCACAGACAGCGGGGTGGTTTGGCTGTTCCTTCATTGTATGGGCAATAATATCATGGACACATGCCTCGACAGGCTCTGGAGGAGCAGCGTTCCATCTCCAAACGTCGTCAAGGTCTTGCTCGCTGATCGTTGGAATATTGTATATCGCGGAGTCGGGCTCCCGCCTACTCAATTGCCTGATCAGGCCTCCGTACTGTTGCACTATTCTCTGTACCTGTCCTGGTGCAATGACCGAAGAGTCATACCATGCCATAAGTCGCACACTTTGATCGGCTTGGATCCGGCATAGCAGACGTAGGGAAAACCCTTCGTACAGCTGCGTCACCGGGATGCAGTGTTGCAAGGCCGCGTCTCCTGGTTCCTGTTCCACTTGCAATAGAGTGGTGAGGAGTTCGTGTGATCGTTCGCCTTCCTTCCCAAGTGTGCGGATCCAGTGATGGCTGATGCGGCGGAATTGGGCGAGCTTCTCACACATGACCGCAACTTCGCCGACTGCTTGGGCCAGTGTCTGATGGCGATTGATTGTGATCCGCACCGGAACTATCGATGCGTCATTCCTCGGCGCCCCCACGTCTGTGTCTTCTGATGCGGATGACAAGTTTGCAGCGCCAAGTGTTCCTCCAAACACAACATCACTTGAGTTTGTATAGCCAGCTACTAACAAAGCCCATGCTAGCCACAACATAGCTGTTGCTTTTGGTCTGCACTCGGGAACATGCACATTGTGTATGATGAGTTCCGCCTCGCCGTCTGGCTTTGGGTTGAATGAAGAATGAGGCAAAGTGGGGAATTGAGGGATCATCTGTGTTCCTTCAAGCTGAGCCTTCCAAACCGATTCAACGTCGACGTGGCGAGCGCCCGTTCGGTACACAAAGAATGCATCAAAAAGGCTTTCGATTGCGCCCGGCGACTGAAGCCATTGGCTTATAAGGAAGCTTACGGCGAGCTCCAATGTTTCTGCAGCCTCAAAGGCCAAGGCCTTGTGAATACGACCGGTGTGGTAGACAAGGTGGATGTTGGTATCGGAGCCAGTCAGCTCGGCCGCAATCGTCATGTCAAACTAGGTTCGTGAGTATCCTTCCGTGTCCACATACCGCCTGTGTGATATTACGTACCTCGTTGGGATCATCCCAAAAGATGTCCTCAAACTGGAGCTTGTTGTGCACTTGACCATCGCCGATGCTGGAGCGAACTGTAAGTCCAGTATTGAAGAGCGACTGACCGCCCAACTCGAGCTTTGCATATAATTTTGCCAGAGATACGTGTTGAAATTTGAAGTGGCTCACAAGATCCTTCTCTGTTTGATCCAGGACTTGTGCGGACGGAACACTGCAGTCGATACGGCTGACAAGCCCGTTGATCAGCGGGCCGATTACTTCTTCGACGCCGTCAATGGGAAGATCGCGGCCTGAAGCAAGAAACCCAAAACACGTGTTTGGCTTATTAGTCAAATGCGATAAAACCATTGCCCAAGAGACCTGTAGAAATGTAGAGCGGGTGAGATCGTGGGCCTGACAAAATTCGTGAATGCGACGAGTTACAGATGGCGCCACGGCAAGATCCTCGTGGCGTCCTTTCCCATGCTGGTGATGTAATGTCGGAATCCGGCAAGGCTCGACGCCATGGAGAAAGCCACTCTAATACTCCAATTTGCTTTCATGCGGAAATTTCACGATCTCCTGCACGGCGAGTTTGAATGCCGGGGCCGCTTGCACTGCTTCATCTACGCCGTTGTCGTCATCGTAGGCTTTTGCTACATCAGCCAGCAATACCCCGATCGACGTCGCGTCTATGAGAGCGTGGCTGATGTCTATGCGGCAAATTACTTCGCCTCTCAAGGGTTCTTCACAAATTATTACAGCGTATGGAGGTTCTATATCGCTGAACGTTGGTCTTTTCATCTCCATTAACACCTGTTGAGGGCCGCAGTTCACCGAAATGGACTAGATATGTCGAACTTGAACCATGGGACGTGAAAGCTGAACTTGCACAAAGCTCTGCAGGTGTGGTGATTCAATGAAGATTGTGGAAAAGATAGAGTGGCGACTGACCGTCTTCCGCCACGCAGAAGCCAGTTTCATGGAGTTTGCCGGCTTCCTATCAGAGGTTTTGCAGTTCCAAACCTGCACGATCTGATACTTTGCGGAATCTTTTGCCACACCGAGCAGTATACCCTCCTGCATCGGCGTGCAAGGTACCAAGTTGGCGACATCGTCATATTGAAGGCCCATGCGCGATATTTGAAGCATCACATTCTCTAGTTGGCTATATGATGCAGTCAAAAGTGGAAAATCGCTCAAAGTTGGCGTCTTGGGGGTGTTTGCCAGACCGCGGGTTGCTGATCGGAACCTATCCCCAAGGTCAGCCACCCACTGGGCGAGTGACTCGAAGCCTTTCATGCCGCGGTGTACTGAAATGGATAGGCGCAACTCGTTGTTCATTACTATGCCATTGATTTCGACGAGTGCGAGGCGACGCTTATTAGGTGGCGATGCTTCGACCAAGTCAGCTTCAACGTGATGAAAAAGAGCATGTTGTCCCTCGAGCTGCTGAAAGGCACCGCCATAATTGAACAGGAACTCGATTTCTTCGCAATCTTGAGACTGGAATTGCGACGAAAAGTAGGGCAGACCGTTGCCCCTTATTTTTCGGCGGACGTCCTTGACTAGACGGACAGCTTGTAGAAAATCACCATTCTTTGACAGCGACACCTGCACCGGGCTAATGGTCGTGAACCAACCTACTGTCTCGGATAGATCAATTGATGCATGGTTCAATGGTTCACGTCCGTGCCCTTCGAGAAAGATAGCCGGCGCAGGCCGGTCCGGGAAAGCTGCAGATAGGGAATGGATCAGCAGAGCTACTATCACGTCAACCGGTTTAGTCCGGAAGCTTGCGTTGCATTGTCCAAGCAAGAGCGAGGTCGTGGCCGAGTCGACAAGAACGTGATATTCTTGGGCAGCATCAAGTGTGTTTTCAGCGGGATGCACATGCCAAAAGTTGAAACCATTCGTGACTTCAAAAGGAATCGCGTCTACAGGATTGTTGTCCTGTGCCAGTTGCCTCTGGATGTTCGTCCATGTGCGGAACGAAGTGCCGGTAATTGGTGGCAACTCTGCCTCTCCCCTTAGCAGCTGCTCCAGGTCTTGCCAAATGATCCGCCAAGAGACCAGATCAATAACAAGATGGTGTGCCGTGAAGAGAATGTTGACCTTTTGATCAGGGCCGCCGAGATTGAAGTAATCGACACAAAACACTGGGCCGTGAAGTATATCGAGCGACGTTTGCCGTGACTGAGACAGACTAAGCACCTCAGCTTGAGAAGCTACCTGGTGTACCACGAAAGACAAGGCACTATCCTGAACGGTGTATTGTTTCCACGTTTCGCTGGCGTCGCGCTTGAAACGGGCTCGAAGCATCGGATGCCTAGAAACAACGGCCCTGACTGCCCCCTGAACCTGCTGGGGCGAAATTAAGTCTTGCAGCTGCAGCAAGAACGCCTGTGTAAAATGATTGAGACCATTGGGGTGAGCTCGGAAAAACAGCTGCTGAATGGGGGACAAATTACATGTCCCATCCGCCTCTTCCGGAACATTGGTCCCCATGTCGTCATCTCTCGTAGACAGTCGACAACACGGAGCAATCTTTTGTATTGTGCGGTTTAGCAGAATATCTCCCACCGTGAGTTGGACATGCTGTTTGCGAAGTTTGGAAAGAACTTGCATGGCACTGATAGAGTCGCCGCCCAGTCTGGTAAATGGCGTGTCTACCGAGATGCGACCTACTGGAACGCCAAGAACGTTGGCCCAGGCACCGGCGAGCATCACTTCAAATCTACTGGAAGGGGCGTGCAGTTTCCTCGCAGTGCCTTGGTTTGATTCTGCAAGATCGATCGTTGTGCCAAGCTGACCAAGCTGTCTTTTGTCAACCTTCCCCGAAACTGTTATTGGAATGGTGGTGATGGGCACATAAACGGACGGAATCATGTGCACCGGAAGGCGCAGTATCAGTTTCTCGCTCAGGTCTTCCGTGAGATCTGATACGGCCGCTTTGATGCTTTCGTACTTGGCAACGAAGTTTGCCGGCGGGCTAATGAACGCGGCAAGAACGGCAGCGGTGCTCTGATTCGGAGCGATGACTTGCGCTACGACTTGGACGTCGGTTCTAGGGGCAAGGACATGGTTGATGTGAGTCTCGATATCTCCCAGCTCGATGCGCTGTCCGTGGATCTTGATTTGATCGTCTTTGCGACCAACAAATTGCACAGGTTTGTCGGCATTGTAGCGAACAAGGTCCCCGGTTCGGTATAGCCGCCCTCGGCGGCCAGGAGCAGCTGGTCCGCCTCGGAGAAGCCATTCAGGATCTTGTACGAAGGCGTCTCTTGATTCGCCGGACAGATAGCCTTGTCCGATCAAAGGTCCCTCCAACCATAGCTCCCCGACCGTGCCGATGGCTGCAAGTCCGTTGCCGTCGGAACGGACAATCCAGGTTATCGCTCCGCAGCCTGCACCGATGCTAGGGTCTTCGAGGACCTCGAGTCCCCCTACCTGGGTTTTGATAGGATTTGAAATAGTACTATAAGGCGTACATTCGGCTGGACCGTATGCGTTGCAAACCATGTCAATGCCCAGCCAATGCTTCGTATCCGATCTTGATACCTTTTCTCCGCTATAAATCAATGTACGCAGCAGAGGAACGTCACTCGACTTTATTAGTCGTCCAACAGTTGGCGTGAGATGGGCGTAGTTTGCCTTGAGGTTTCGCATCGCACTAATTACATTATTTTGTCGATCTGCTTGATTGGGTACGCACAAGCAAGCACCAGTGGTCAATGTGAATAGTGTATTCCACCATGAGATGTCAAAGGCATATGACGCGAAGTCAAACACTCGAGATGTTTCTTGAATCCTCACCGCGGCTTGCTGATACCGAATAGCGCTGCTAAAGTTCTGATGATTGATCAAGACCCCCTTTGGCGTGCCTGTGCTGCCGGATGTAAACACAACGTAAAGGGTATCTTTTGGATGTACGAGTGTTGCTGTCCATTCTGAGATGCTGGCTGAGTTTCCTGTCGTGTCCTCCACGATTGTCTGCGCAGTAAGCACTTTTGCTCTGCCCGCGAAATTCTGAATCAAGGCACGGGATAAGTCCTCTTTTGACTTGGCAGACAACACAACACAAATACCGGAGCGCTCATCGATTTCGCGGATTATAGCCTGCAGACGCGACTCTGGGTAGGTGGTGTCCAGAGTGACAGATGCGGCCCCGGCTTTCATGACACCAAGCGCTGCTACCGGAGTCCACACTGACTTTTCAAAGCATAGCGGGACAATAGTTCCCACGCCCACGCCGAAGGATGTAGAGAGATGGTATGCCAGTCTGGTGGACAGGTCATCAAGCTGCTGATAGGTCAAATCGCCATCCCAAGCGCAGATGGCAGGTGCAGTCGGCCGCCTCTTCACCATGACATCAAAGAGGTCGTGGACACAGGCCTCAATGGCTTCTGGAACGACGGCATTCCACGACCAAACATCGTTGAGGTCTTCCTCGCTGATTATTTGCAGACTATGCAGGACCACCGGGTGCTGCTTGGCATGCTTCAGCTGCTTGACAACAGCCCTGAATTGGAAGGCCAATCTCTGTACTTGTTGGCTTTTCAGGATGGAGGGGTCGTAATGTATGACAAGATGGACTCGGTCATCTTCAACACAGCATTTCCATTGCAATGCATAACCCTGACGGGCTTGTGATTTATCTGAGTGAGCCCCGGCGATCTTCTCGCAACCGTGACATACGTCAAACACGGTTTGGAATGAGCACGCCTTTTGACCGTCGTCTCCTCCGAGCTTGCGAATCAAGTCGAGGTTCACGCGGCGATATCGTGTCATCTCGCTGTACACGGTCTGTACTTGTTCCAGCAATTCAGCGGCTTGCATGTCAGGGTTGACTGTGATACGAGTTGGGAGGACAAGCGGCGGCGGCACAATGTGCGATTCTGCTGCGGCATGAGCACTTGGCGCAGATGCGGCACTGGCGATGGAGGTTGTGCTCCCGAAAACGACATCATTCGTGCCGGTATAGTCGACCATCATCAACGCCCACGCTGTCCAGAAGGCAACAGTCATCTCAGCCGTGGTGTTGAAGGGCTGGGTGCCAAGGTCGAATTCAAGCACGGAACTCAATTTGGGCTGATAGGCAGAGTGTGGTAAGACGGGAAAGTCGACAGCTCGGACATTCCGCAGCCGGCTTTCCCATATTTCCTGAATCTGGCTTTGGCGAGCGCCAGTTCTGTAGCGGAAGAAAGCATCATGAAGAGGAAACCCTGTCGCTTCCTGCTGTTGCCGTCCGGAACGCTCGGAACGTAGCAAGAAGCGAATGGCCAGCTCAAGGGTTTCCGCAGCCTCAATGGCCAGGAGTTCGTCGACTCGGTCAGCACGATAGATAAGTTGAATATCGGTGTCGGGGCCGCTCAGTTCGACGGTGACAGATAGGTCAAACTGCTCTTAGGTCAGAGGCGCGTTGGCGTAATGAAAATGAGAGAGAGAGACACGACATACCTCGTTGGGGTCATCGCCGAAAATATCGTGAAAATGCAATTGGTGGCCGCCTTGAAAGCGACCAAGGCTAGGACGGACGGTCAATCCGGTATTGAAAAGCTGCTGTCCGCGCAGGTCCAAGCGGCCGAGCAGCTGTGCCAGAGACACATGCTGGAAGGCAAAATGGTTGGCCAAGTGCATCCCCGTCTCAGCCAGCACATGACCAGCGTCTCCGCTCAAATGAACTCGACTGATAAGCGTGTTGGTCAATGGCCCGACAATCTCGTCAACACCTTCCACCGCAATGTCGCGGCCCGAAGACAGGTATCCAAAGCACACATTCTGCTGGCTGCCTGTCAGTTGCGACAACGCCAGCGCCCACGCCACCTGCAGAAAAGTTGAACGCGTCACGTCTCTCGCCTGGCAGAATGCATCAATCAGATTTGTGACCGAGGAGCTGATGGGAATGTTCACATGAAGACCCTCGCCGTGACCGTGGCTCGAATCGGAAAGCGTCCGGATGTTGCAAGGCTCAGCATCAGCGAGGTACTTCGTCCAGTAGTCCAGTTTGCTCTCGGCGGACACTCGCATTATCTCTTTGACTGCTGAGCGATAGCCTGCGGCGGCTTGTCTCGTCCGACCCTGCTCATAGATTTTTGCGACATCGGCGAGAAGGATCGGAAACGACATTGCGTCGACAAGCGCGTGGCTAACATCGAGTCGGCATGCTACCTCGCCATCCACGTCCTGGCATATCGTCATGACGACCTGGGGTTGAGCGTCAAGAAATTCCGGAGCTTCCATTGCTATGAGCGCATCTGCGGCGTCTTTTGCCTCTAACCCAAGTTGTTCAACCCGTATGACTGGGCGATTGAGCTGCACTTGAACGAAACTCTGGAGCTCTGGCGACTCGATGAATATCATGGAGAATATGGAGTGCCGACCAAGCGCCGTCCTCCAAGCATACTGCAATCTCTCGGGGCTGACTGCGCTGTCTGGCCCGCCAGAGGCAGTCGTACATTTCCACACCTGCACAACGTGATAGGTGGCAGCGCCCTTGGCGACACTCAGCAAAATGCCCTCTTGCAGCGGCACACAGGGGATGATGTCGGTAATGTCTTCGAGTTCATGGCCCCCGTGGACCAATTGGCTCATTAAGTGACGCAGCTCATCGTACGAGATATTCAGGAATGGAAAGTCGCTTAGAGTGGGCGTGATAGGAATTGTCTTGGCCAGGCTTACAGTCGCGGATCGAAAAATTTCCTCGAGGCTCGATGCCCATTTCTTCAATACCTCGAAATATCTCATTTGTCGGTGGAGAGATATCGTCACGATTAGCTTTCCGTTCAGCACACTCCCGTTGATCTCGACCAAAGCCATTCGGCCCGCGTCGGGTGATACCTCGACAATATCTGTCTCAACGCGCCGGAATATGGAGTCTTGGCCCTCCAGTTGCTGGAACATGCCTCCGTAATTGAAGAGAAATTCCACATTCCCGAAATACGCGGAATGACCAACCTCTCTTTGGCTTTGAGACGCGAACAAGGCCAGACCGTCTATCGAGATCTTGCGTCGAGCGTCTTTGACCAGTCTGACAGCTTCAAACAGAGCACAATTTGGTCGAAGAGCCACCTGTATTGGATACAGAGTTGTGAACCAGCCGACGGTGTTTGATGGATCGATGCTGTTGAGGTGCTCACGCCCGTGGCCTTCAACAAGGAAAGTTGGGGCGGGCCGATCTGGGAACTGGTTATATAGAGAGTGTATGAGCACTGCCGTCATGACGTCCAGCGGCTCCGTCCTCAAGCTGGTATTGCAGTCGCCGAGCAAAAGATCCGTTGTCGGCTGATCAATAGTAACGTGACAGTCATGAACGGCATCAAACGTGTTTTTCGAGGGCTCAACATTCCAAAACCCAAAGTCATTCAACTCCTCGGAGGGAGACCGAGGATCGACACTTTGGGCAAGATTCATCAACACATTCGTCCATCTGCGAAACGAAGCGCCCAGTGCGGTAAGATCTTCTCTCTTCAACAACTGCTCCATGTCTTGCCACATGATTCGCCAAGAGACCCAATCGACAACTAGATGGTGCGCTGTGAACAGTACATTGACCTCATCGTTGTTACTGAAATGGTCGACGGCGAATATTGGCCCATCCACGATATTCAAAGAAGTTTGTCTTGATTGTGACAAGGACAGCATCTCTGCATGGGATAGCCCCTGGTGCGTCGCGAACAAGAAAGTATCACCGTGATCCAGACCAACAACACGTTGCTTCCAGGAACCATCTGCCGAATCACGTTCGAAGCGCGCTCGAAGCATGGGATGCCGCGAGACGAGGTCTCTGGCTGCTTGATGGAGATCCGCGGCGCGGTAATTTCCTCTCAATTGAAGCAAGAAGCTTTGGTTGAAATGGTCAAGGCCCTTTGGGTGAGCCGCAAAGAATCTGTGTTGGATGGGAGAAAGTCCCCATGCTGCGGCGGGCTCGTCGGCCACATCATCTTCGGTTGACGCTCCCTCGAGTCCGTTGGTTCTGGCCAGTATGCGACAAAATGGAGCAATTCTCTCGATGGTGTGATTTCGCAGCATATCTGCCACGGCAAGCTGAGCGCCTTTGGCACGAAGCCTTGAGGCGATTTGCATGGCACTAATAGAATCACCACCGAGTCGCATAAAGGGGGTATTAGTGGAGATGCGGTCGATAGAGACGTTGAGAACATCGGCCCATGCTTCTGCAATGATGGATTCGACCTCATTTGAAGGAGCCTTGAGAAAAGTTCTCGTGTTATTGTCACCCAGATCAACAACATCTAGTGTTTCTCCGATTCGCCGGAGCCGCATTCTGTCGATCTTACCAGTTGCTGTGGTTGGGAGATGGGCAATCGGCACAAAGGCAGAAGGGACCATGTGCAGCGGGAGTCGTCGAATTAGTTCGTCAGTCCATGTTTTTGTCAGCTCTGAATGGGCAACTTTGAGCTCTTCACCGCCGACGATTGACAGCGCGATGAAGGCAATCAGGGTCGCATTCTGGCTTTGGCGCGGAGTGACGACTTCCACCACAACTTGCGCATCGGGCGAGGCCAGCAACTGATTTATGTGAGTTTCTACTTCGCCGAGCTCGACCCGCTGGCCCCGAATCTTGACTTGGTCATCCTTGCGGCCAACGAAGACGAGCGTACCGTCAGCACTGTAGCGGACCAGATCACCGGTCCGGTACAGGCGCCCGTGACGGCCAGGTACACTCATCTCAGGTGCGCCTCTGAGTAACCAGGGAGGGTCTTTGATAAAAGCTTTAGACGTCCCTCTGGGATCATTTAAATAGCCTTGGCCTACAAGAGGACCCTCAATCCAAAGCTCCCCGACTGTGCCGATGGCTGCGAGCCCGGAACCATCTGGACGGACAAACCAGGTGGCTGTCCCATAACCTCTCCCAATGTTGTTCACTCTGGGACATGATGGGACTATTCGGTCAAAGGTGCTCTCAATCGTGCACTCGGCTGGACCATAGGCGTTGTACATGGCCTCAAGGTGCGCGCCTCTTTGCACGTCAGACTCGCGCAGGGGTTCCCCAACAAGGACCAGTGTCCGGAGGCTGGGAACATCCCCCGGAGAAATGAGCCGCCAGACTGTAGGAGTCAGACTGACATAGTCTGCCCCGAACAGTCGTATTGACTCGGCGACGTTCCCAAGCCGGTCCTCGTCTTTCGGGACGCAGAGGCACGCCCCCACGCACAGTGTATGCAGAGTCGTGTTCCAGGCTGCGTCGAATGCATACGAAGCAAAGTCAAAGACCCGCGATGAGGCGGACAGGCGCTCCGGTGCCTGGTGATGGAACGCACTGCTGAAGTTGGTGTGACTAATGACCACGCCTTTGGGCTTCCCTGTGCTGCCAGAGGTGAAAACGACGTAAAGTGTGTCGTCGGGGGAGTCCTGGCTCGACCTCCAGTTTGGCGGACTCGTCGTCTGCGCCACAGCTTCTGCGACTAGAACCGTAGTCTCTCCTTCAGCAGCTTCTGCCAGCGCCTCGGATAAACCTTGGTTCGTCTTAGAGGACAGGATGAAGTGACGGTTTGTGGATGAAGACAAGTTCACTTGCCGCACGATGGACTGTAAGCGAGACCGCGGGTAGCTCGTGTCCAATGCGACAGAAGCGGCTCCGGCCTTCATCACGCCGAGCATGGCCACTGCGGTCCACAAAGATTTCTCAAAGCAGAGAGGGATGATGGTTCCTCTGGCGTTGAGCGATTGAAGTTGGCATGCCACTCTGGTGGACAAATCGTCGAGCTGCTGGAATGTCAAGTCGCCGTCCCAGGCGCAGATTGCAGGGGCGCTGGGCTGCTTCTTCACAATCTTGTCAAAAAGATGATGAACGCAGACTTCGTGGGCTTGAGGCACGGCGGCATTCCAGGACCACACTTGGCTCACGTCCTGCGCGGTCATGACTTGCACGTCCGAGATTCTTGTGCCGGCCACTCTCTCGTCGCACAGCTGTCGCATAATTACTTCCAGTTGCTGCGCCATGCGCTTCGCCAAATCCATCGAGAGCACGTCACTGTCGAAACTCAAAGTCAAGTCAAAACCATCTTTATGAAGATCACAGACAATGGTGAGGGCGTAAGTGTTGAACTGATGGACGTTGGCAGTGGATAAGTGCGGCAGTTCCTTCAGCAGAATGGCCTTTGCACCGGCCTCCGTCTCTTCTCGAGGCTGTACGACCAAGAGCGTCTGGAAGTCGGCTGCTCCCGAGTTCACTAGACTTCTGATACGCGATAGACCAGTCTGCTCGAACGGCACCATGTCGACAGATTGTGATTGTACTTGATGTAGCAGCTCCCCTAGCTGAACGCGCGAATCGAGTCGGACTCGCACGGGAACGGTCGCAATCGTGGGCCCGGCGACACTGTCGATGCCGGGCATGGCTACCTGGCGGCCGCTCACGACGGCGCCGAAAACAATGTCTGACGAGTCGCAATGCATACCTTGTAGGATGGCCCAGGCGGTGCGCACGAAGTTGGAAGGTGTGGCATCATTGAGTGGCCAAGGAAAGTTGGAGATGGAATGACGCACCTGTTCATTCGCACGCGACTGATACACCGACGTTGGAAGTAGGGGGAATTGGGAAGCCTCACATTGACCGAGTTGTGATCTCCAATAGTCGCGGGCGATTTTTGTGTCTATGGACGAAATATATCTGATGAACGCCTGGAACGGAACGACATCCCAGTCCGTCGCCCCATCATAAACGCTCTTCATGTTGCCCAAAATCAATGGCATCGACCATCCGTCGTAGAGTGCGTGGTGGATGGTCCAGACGAAATAGTTGGACCCGTCCTCCGCGATCAGGGCTGCGTAGCAGAGACGCGAACCTAGTCCAATGTCACGGCGGTGGTCCGTTGCCAAATAGCTTAACAGGCTGTCGCCGCTCGCAATGGGGTCATCTTCGGCACAGACTATCTGTACAAGGCCGTGGCCGGGCAGGTCGATGATGCGGGTGCGCAGAATATCGTGAGATTCGACAATTTGCTGCCAAGCCCTTCGAAATCGAGCCAGGTCAAAGGCAGAGTCTGACGGCAGCTGAAATACATGGCGGCCGACATAATCCCCGGATCTCTTCGCCGTCAAGGCAACTAGCCCCTGTTGAAGTGGTGTGCAAGGGACCACATCCAACACTTGCTGGGAAGAGACCCGGCAGCCCGCAGCAGCTTGTGCGCGAATGTTCTGTTCGTTAATGCCGGGCCCAAGCAGAGAAAATGCAGCAACAGGTTCAATAGCCTCGACGTTTGCTACCACCTCCCTGGCTAGAGCAGCAAGCTTTGGGTGGCGGAAGACATGCGCAACGGAGACTGAGAGGCCTTTGTCGCGCGCTGCTGCTGCAACGAGGCGCATGGCAGCGACCGAGTCACCGCCGATACGGAAGAAGTTGTCGTTGGCTGAGATGGTCTCGCGTCTGACGCCCAGTACAGAAGCCCACAAAGCCTGAAGATGATACTCGACCTCCGAATCGGGCTCCTGGTGTGGTGAGCGGGCGGGGTTCAAAGCAGTAAGCTGCTCCAGTGTCATGCTGGCCACTGTGTCCCGGAGACAACGACGGTCGGTTTTGCCTGTTCCTGTCACCGGAATCTGTTTCAGTGACACATAGGGTCCCGGTACCTTGGCCCCAGCCAGGAATTTCGTAATATTTTCGTCGATACGGAGGACGACATCTTTCAGCACGTCGCGGTTCTCCGCCTCGGTCCTGTCGGTAGCTTCACCGATGCCAAGGAAGGCAACAAGGATTGGCGTGCTGCTCCCGGATGGCTGGGCGATTTCGGCAGCAACGGCGATGCTTGATTGTGGCGCAAGGCATTGCCTCAAATGATGCTCAATATCGCCAAGCTCGACCCGCTGGCCGTGAATTTTCACCTGATCGTCCTTTCGGCCGACAAAGAGAAGGGAGCCGTCCTCGTTATACCGAACAAGGTCGCCAGTGCGATATAGTCGTCCGTGACGGCCGTGGCTGTGCGGCCCTCCACGCAGCAACCAAGGGGGGTTTTGAACAAAAGCCCGCGCCGTCTGATTTGGATCGCCTAGGTAGCCTTGGCCGATAAGGGGGCCCTCGAGCTATAACTCCCCGACCGCGCCCACGGCAGTCAGCTCACTACCATCTCTGCGTACAATCCAGGTGATTGTCCCGCTTCCCGTGCCCATGCTGGGCTCTTCGGCTCCTCCAGCACGCCCAAGTTCAGAAATGGTGTTGGTGACTGTGCATTCGGCCGGACCATACGTGTTGCGAATGTTACAAGTTCCGCGCCAGGTAAGTACATCAGGCTGGTTCAGTTTCTCTCCAATAAACATGATGGAACGCAAGCCTGGCACGTCTTGGGGGTTAATCAACCTCGCCACAGTAGGGGTCAAATGTGCGTCTGTGGCCCGTAAAGCAACGAACGCGCCGGCGATATTGGCCCGCCGATCGCTATCGCTGGGAATACACAGACAGCCTCCTGCTGTAATTGTATGTAATATATTAGACCAAGCCACGTCAAAGGCGTAAGACGCGTAGTCAAATACCCTCGAGGTCTTAGTATATCCAAGTCTGGCCTGCTGGTGATGAATGGCGCTGCTTAAGTTTCCATGGCTAATAATAGCTCCTTTCGGCGTTCCGGTGCTCCCTGAAGTGAAGACGAACAGTGGTTGGTTTCCAGTCTTTCTGGGCCACCGTTGTCTTGTGTAGCGTTGTTTCCGCAACTACTACCAACGCCTCATCTAGTCCGATGTCCGGGTCCTTCTGCGCTAATTTGTGAGACAGTACTTCGTTTCGCTTCGATGACAAAATCATGTGTCGATTCTTCGAGTGCAGCCATGTCTTTTGGACCATGTATCGGAGCCGGGCCTCTGGATAACTTGTGCCCAGTGCAACAGATGCGGCACCTGCCTTCATAACCCCCAGCATAGCTACTGGAGTCCACACTGATTTCTCAAAACAAAGCGGCACAATACTTCCAGGACCAACTCCCAAAGATTGAATATGGTGGGCTATACGGGTAGAAAGATGGTCGAGTGTCTGATACGTCAGCTCGCCGTTCCACGCGCAAATGGCCGTTGCCTCGGGCTGCATCTGAACCATGTTGGTGAAAAGATGGTGGACGCATGTCTCGGCTGCTGGTGGAAGATGACTATTCCAAGACCAAATTTCCAGCAGGTCCTTCCGAGTCAAAGTCGCATTTTCACGTGGATTGATTCTCACGTCTTCTCGTTCGCGGAGCTTCCGGACGGCCATTTCTAACTGAGAGATCTTCAATGATTCCTGCTCGTTCGCGTCCGAAGAGCGGTCGCCTTCCTCGATTACCACCTTCCAACCTGCTTTAGTGTTAGTGAAACTGATAGTCAGTATATAGTTGCCTGTTTCATTAAGATCCCGTCTCTTCTCGCCATTTTCCTCAACGGCGTCTTGCGACTTCACGCCCAGGCCGTCATGGACAGCCAGCAGCAGATTTTGACGAGCCGCGGCGCTAGACGGTGGTCGCGTGCGACCATTCGATAAATCTTTGCTGTCGGCATTGCCGTGAATGTCATGCCGAGCAAGGCGATCCAGAGTTTCGTCAACGTCAAGACTGTATCGCGAAATTCGACAATTGTCGTTACAATGGTCGTTTGACCCGTTGGTGGCTGACAATTTGGTCTTTCCGCTGTAACCTTCCACGAGCGCTAGCCAGACAGCGTGAACTGCTCTCGGCATCATTTTCGATGAATCCATTAAGACGGGCAAATGAAAGCGCTTGTCAGTGTTAGAGCAGATGTCCTTTACGAAGTGCCTTGAAGGTAGCAGCCACTGATCGAATTACATTGGCTCCCTAAAGCTATGGAGTTTCTCTAGCTAGATTATTGACATAAGACCTACTTAGCGTAACTTTTAATTCTTTTACAGGGATTATATCTAACAAGCATATTTCTTATCTAGACTTAATGTCTTTATTAAATGTATATTAAAAAAATAATTTAAAATAAATGACTTTATAAGCTAGTACGCTAAGGAGGTAGCACTTAGCTACGCTACACAGAGGAGCTGCTAAAACTTACTGTTATAGTTAAGTGATAGCTATACTACCGCGTTAAGGGATGGCGACATTAGTGTCCCGTGATTACGTCACTACTTGTCGTAAATATCCCGTCTTACTTGAATTCTTATCCGCTCAAAACGCGCTTCATATATTATAAGAACCCTAATGGCTTGATTTTCAAACTCCGTGAGTGGCGGTGTAAATTTTGCCGACTGCAACTACAACAGCGATAATTTACACGATAGACCTGCATCCCTGCCGCTCGATCTTATGCAAAGTTGAAGATCGGGCATTAATGTCTCCACCAATTCAGCTCATTGTTTGGTATTTCAGCCCCTCGAGCAGGTCCTTGAGCCACCCCTCGTAATCGTCTCTTTTCTTGCGGCGGAAGGTCAAGCAGTATGTCAATCTCCTATACTTCCCATTGTGGCCAGTTCTATTGCTAATTTGACCAGATCATACCTCTGGCGAGAATTATCCATTGAGTTAAAGATCTGCGGTAACATGTCTTCTGCTCAATTGCACGTTACTACCAGGGCTTTCCAAAAGGTCGACTCAGATGCCTCCTTCGTGCCAGACCATGACGCGCAGTTCTGGTGGCGCTCATCTGGAAATGCACTTGCCGTTTTGCTCCAACAGGCCGGATACTCGGACCATGCACAATACAAACTATTGAGATTCGTCAGAACATTCACTCCGAGCCTGGGCAAGGCTCCAGAGTCAGGGGACCAAAAATGGAAAAGCTTCATGACAGACGATCACACCCCTATTGAAATTAGCTGGGACTGGGGTACTGGCGACAAGGCACCCAAGATTCGTTTCTCCATAGAGCCCATTGGACCTTATGCTGGGACCTGTGTCGATCCAGATAATCAGGAAGGTGTATTTCGACTGTTGGATTTGATAAATCAAATGCTCCCTTCTTCTCATATGGAGTGGCTCGCTCACTTTCGTGAGCAACTGAGCGGATACAAAGCCACAGGTTCTATTGAAGGTCATTCGTCAAAGGAATTTTACGCGTTTGACCTCGGCGAAAATAATGTCGTCGTCAAGGCCTACTTTTTTCCGGGTTACGTAGCTCGAAGAACCGGCAAAACGAGCCTAGACGTCATCTCAGCAGCCATTCATTCTGCACCATGCAGCACATGGAAGAAGCTCGAAGCCTTTCGAGTCTTCCAAGACTACGTCAAAGACGTCGACACGCCGCCTCTGGAGATGGACATGCTAGCTATTGACCTCCTACCTCCTGCTGAGTCTCGATTCAAGATTTACTTTCGGATTCGAAACTGCAGCTTCGAATCCATCGAGAAAGCCATGACCTTGGGTAATCGACTGAGCCGGCCCGAGACGAAGCTCGGCTTGCAGCGTTTACGCTCATTATATCATGCCCTTCTCAGTGGTAGTGCAGCAGGACAGTCAGATGACGTGAACTCACCCACGATCCGGCACCGAACAGCTGGTGTCCTGTACAACATTGAGTTCAAGCTCAGAAGCAAGCTGCCCAAGGTCAAGGTCTACCTTCCCGTGCGGCACTGGGCCGAAAGTGAAGATGCCATCATGTCGGCACTAGACAATCACTTTTCGTGTACACCAATGTCAACAAGTGCCAATTTTTCGAATTACAAAGATGCTATACGAACAGTGTTGTACGTGCTTCTTCTGCCCTCTTGATCCTGCGTTGCGTCTTAGTGCGTGTTTGTTATGCAAGGGAAGTATTTCTTCTTCTAGGAGTCGTGCTAACTTTGGACACCCCAAGCCCTCCGGAAGCAATCAAAGTATCAAGCGGCTTGCACACATATACTGGCTGCGCAATACAGGCAGACGGGCAATTACGCCTTATTTCATACATAAATCCTCTCAAAGCACGGATAGTCCTTACTTAAAATAAGTATAAAATTATTTTAGCTCACACGCGCGTCGCTTACTCCTAAGTATCCTTTTCGAGTACCCGCCAATAATGTGCCTTTTACCCATTGAGTTCCCGTGCTTCAAGCCATTATACCTAGGACTGTGATATCAAGAGGACTGCAATCGCATCCGAGGTCTCCATTTAGCACCTGTCCGATTATACCGCCTGCCATAAGACTTGGTATCACCCTTATTCTTGTAGCAAGGTATCTGTTACGCCACAAGATGGGTCGGACCTGACACGGTTGGTCCGGCAGGCCGCAGGATGGATTCAACGTATATAAGGGCAAAAACACCCAACTAGATAGCAGAGGACAACAACCATCTCTGAACAACACATTTGACATTAACATGAATTCCACTTCACTGTGACCCTAACCCCGTGTCGGCTCGCGAAGCTCGGCGACTCCTCCGCGGTCATTACGCCTCACGGGTAGCCTTTAACCCGACTGGCACTGTTAAGTGGCAGCTTCGTCTCTATTCTCCACGATCTCGCCAGCAGAATGTTTGGCTACCTCTTTTGGCTACTTCTGACTCGTCGGTGTAGCTACCCTGCTCAGGTCCAAAGCGTCTTCAGGGCCCGCTGCAGATTGTATAGGGCCCCAGCGAGCACACGGTCTTTATGCCAAAGACATTCGAAGATGTCCTCCGGTGTCCCAATAGCATGCGGCCGAGTCTACTAGCTACATCGAGCCCGCTTCTTACTCGACTCTACGCTACAAGGCGCGGCGATAACCTGTATTGACGTCTGCTCACACTTTCGTGTCGTGAAGAGTACCTACATGCCCGCCCATCCCTTGTCTGATATGTACAACAGACAGCCGTGCCCTTGGGAGTCCCCGATTTTCTCACGGCCGCCTAATCTGCGGCGGCTGGCGATACTCCGTCTCCCACGCGCCTTCTGGCCAGAAGAGGTTATACCACGTCACCATCAGATCCGCATACGTAATCCTCATCCAGTACGCATCAGCCGCTGGATCAAGACCCGTAGAATCGGCGCTGGACGGGTTCAGAAACACCAAGTTGACATAGCCGCCGCCCAGCTCGTCACCCGGGGGAGCTGGCCCGTTGACGACCGACTCCAGCGCAGCCTGGTCCACGTGCAAGCAATACCTGTACCGCTGCGACCGCAGCGCCGGGCGTCCAGCTTGCTCCGTCTGGGACGCCGTGGCGGCCCAGACGCGGAAATGCTGCCGGACGGTGCCGGGGACCGCGCCGTCAAACTTAGTAAGGTCCTCGACGACATGTGCGTCGAGACTGGGCTTGAGGTCCAGGCCGTTGTGGAATGCGAGCGTCGCGTCTATGTAGTGGGCGAGACGGGCCATGAAGGCTGTCCGCTGCTCGTCGCTGGCGTAGGTGCAGCGGTAGATGAGCCAGCCCCAGGTGCGGTGGCCGTCCTGACGCATCTGGCGCTCGATGTTGTCGGCATCGTTGAGCCAGGTCTCTCGGGTAGGATCTCGGGGCGAGGGATCCTTCACTCGCTCCGCGCGCGTTCGCACCCACTCGGCCAAGTCGGGCATGATGAAGGAATGAAGGAACGAGCTTGGCAGTCGGGGACTGACTGGGAAGAACAGGCGCTGGGAGGGGGTAATGAAAAAAGGCTATGTGATTTCAGATCTGGGATGCTTGGCAAGTTTGACAAGCCCAGATTGGTGAGTTTGGCCGCCGGATTCCAAACCATTTTCCAACGGGTTCCACAGGGGCTTTTGCGCTAGCCGGGGTTCCACGGGGCTCGTTGCACGTTCTCTTATAGGGAGGGGGGGGAGGGCCCTGGCGGCCAAAGTTCAGCGTAATAAATCGCCCCTTGAGTGAGCTGTCATTCCTGGCTTACAAGAACGGCCAATCCGAGCGGCTTTTAACACTCTTCTTCTTAGTTCTTATCTTATTATCTAATTTTCTATTTATTTCAATGCTTCTACTATTAACGGCTCCTTATCAATAATGACGTAATCATCATGCAAGAGAGCCCATTTGGCTTCCCAAGGAGGATGGGCTCACATAAATCTTGACCATCATTGTATCCTTCCCTCACGATGACCACTTCCTGGGGCACCTGAGGCACCTGAGGCACCTACGCTCCCGGTGATCTCATACGCAGTATAAATTAGCTCCCTCGTCACAGAGATTACCGTCATCTAATTATGGGAAATATAACTGTAAGGCGTGCACTGCTAGGTGGAAGCAATCATGGGGCACACTCGTGTATTGAGACTAATACTTGCCCTTCTTCCGAGGTCCTCGCAAAAAGCACCCGAATATATAGGGAACCTGTGGCCTAGGACTCGGCCGCCTATTCACGTGGAGTCACGTGCATACATGCTGGAGTGCGCGCTGCCTCTCGCGGGCGTCTGCCGCGCGCTCCTTACAATAACACACAAATACCGTCATAAAGCTATCCCACTTTCACCATGCCGATTGAATGAATGATGAAAGAGACATAGAGATATACAATTGTTTTGTAGTATTGAAGCCCAAAGATTGAATCAGTCTGTTTAAAATAACAATCCGCCCTATGACGGGGCCTTTACACAGTACGCATCGCCAATCACCTGATACTGGCAGTTCGATCCAATGCTCGGGTTCCACTTGTAAAAGTAACTGAATGTGATGTTGTACATCGATTGAATAGCCGAACAGCTGTCACCAGACTTGACAGTGTAGTGTTCTTGACAACCAACAACCTCTCCTGATTGAGTAGGACCTATAAGTGTGGGCTCGTGCTCGACGGGGGGCTTGTGGCAGTCGAGGTCGCCGGTCCCTTGACGCAGTACGAACTTCCAATCACTAGATACTGACAGTTGTCGCCGACTGCAGCCAGAAAGTGTCAGCAACCGGTAGGACACGCGGAACGGACAGGGACATACTGCTTGGGTTCCAGCTGTACAGCTGTGCAAATGTGATGCCGAATTGGGAATCAATCGCTGCGCAGCTGTCGCCGGACTTGACGGTTTAGTGCTGTTAGAACCCTAAGACTTCACCAGATTGCGTCGGGCCCATTGACTGAGATATGGTGGTGCTGGATTGCGAGAGTGTCGACGACGACCAGGAGGGGCCGGTGGATCCCTTGACGCCGATGCAGACGGAACGACTGTCGGAAGCTTTGAGGTTGGCGTAGAGTCCGGAGTCGCAGTCAGAACCAAGCCATGGATTCCATGTCTTGAGGTCGTTGAGGCTGATGGAATAATCCGATGCTAGAGCAGCGCACCCATAGTCTGTGCAACAGTCAGCAGCTCGTACAGCAAGACACCTCATGTCAGAGTACTCACCGCCCGCGAGATAGCCCTGCACGGCCGTGAAGCAGGTGCAGCTCGAAGTCGTGCTAGGCATGGTCGCATTGACACTGAGGCAGTAGTTTGGCGGCGGGCCGTTTTCTGTGCTATTCTGAACTACACAGTAGCTAAAGCCGGGCTGTAAGCTACAATCATTCGCATCATTTGAGAGGCTCGGATTCCATTTCTACAACTGGTCCACTAAGACGAGGTAATTGGCCGAGATGTCAGAACAGGAGTCATGACCACCACTGCCGTTGGCGTTTTTATAAGTGTCACATTCTAGGACTGTTCCTGAAATTGTGGGGAGGAGAGAGCTGGTGGCCACATAGCCCGGTGAGCTGCTGGCCGTCGATGCCGGTGTCAACAGGAGAAAAGAAGGCCGAAGTCACGGTTATCAAATGGTGTGGTTTGCGGGTATCCGGGATATGTGCTGATGTCGCCCACAGGTGCAACACAATACGCGTTCCTAAGCCAAAGGTTAGTGCAATTTGAGTTGGTGGGAGCCGGCTGGGCTGTAGTCACTGCGCTTCCACCGGCTTCTGTGGTCGTAGCCGAAGGCTAGCTCAGTGTCCCGCCTGGATTGCTGTGGCCATCTTAGCTTCCACGTGTACGACTCGTACGACTGAGACGAAACTCGCTTCGACATACCCGAGGCAGACCCAGTATCCGACAAAGCTTAAACTGTTTTGGCAGAGGCTGTTGAAGTTGGGGTTCCAAGCCAGGAATTGCGGTATCGTAACGTTGGACAGCAGTCCGACGACACTGGCGCACGTATCGGGAGCCTGCCATGCGTATAATGGGCATTGCGGCGGCTGGCAAAGACTTTGCCCCACGGAGGCGTTGAAGTTTCGACAATAGATATCGAGGCTATTGTACTGCAAGAGGTTGTAGGTCGAAACACCCATGGAGCGAGCGACAGAGTTGCAGGTGTCTGACGCCTGGACCGTATACCCACCAGAGCACTGAGGAGGTGCCGAGCGAGTCGTTGTAGCCGGTTGAGTGGTGGCCGTGGCATTGTATGCGTATGTCGTCGGGCTAGTGATAGCGTAGCCGGCTGTAGCATTGCAAATGGAGGTGAGTGAAGCGTATCTGGCTGCGGCATCCGCATCGTAGCCAAGAGGGCAATTCAGGGAGTTCCGTTGCAACTTCAAATAGCAATCAGAGCATGCTGAAGAGTCGTTGAGGCTGCCTCCGGCAGCAGCTTGCCAGGAGAGAATTTGAGGATCACAAAGGTCCCCATTGCTTGGAATTAGTTCTCATCAGTCCCGCGAGGATCTTTTCAAAAATGCAATACCATCTCTCTGGGGCACTCACCCGTCTTTCGCACAAGATGTGTTGTAGGCGAGGATGTATTCGTCGACCATGAACGTTGCCGGATAGGCCGCCTGTTCGACCACCATGACATCGCTCGGTTGATTGCACGCTTTTGCAATTGTGCTCCTCGCCGACAGTAGGGACGACAAGCACGAATCCACACATAGTCCTCCGGCCAGCTCTGAGCTCAGGATCTCTTTGCTGTTTGAGATTGAGCTCAAAAAGGCCGGGCATAAGACGCTGATGTTGAGTGCGTTGGAGCACGCAGAGCTCACAACTAGTGACGGGAAGGGGATAAATGTGTTGTTCAAGAGCTGGGCCAGCGCCTGTGGCGTGGCGAAGCCCAGGCTTGTCAGCCAGAATGTGAATTTGTAAGCTATGTTTAAGAGCTTGAAGAAGGATCAAACATGAAGCACAGCGGGCACAAGTCAGAGAGAGAAATGCCACCCCGATGATCTTTCTCGCAATAATTCTATTGCCACTCAACCTCTCTCCGATTCAGCCGTCGCTAAACCCGGTGTAAACTGTGCACGCGGACCTTTCCACAAGTTTTTAAGGGGAACCAGATCATTTGAATCTCACGTATTCGTTATTGACGGGGCCGAAAGGTCACGCTTGTACCCGTACTTGGTCGGTTTCGAGGGGGTATACGTCAGATGGTTACATACGCTAGTCTTCTAGCCGCAGCTGAAGGATGCAAGTCAGATTCTGGCAGAGCATAGACAAGCAACGATTGGCTCCACGGGAAATTCAGGAGCCAAATTTTGGTAATCGCGCATGTTGTGGTAAACGGCCAGCCGTGCTCGTCGGGTTCGAGGCCTGATAAATCCAATTTCCAGCGTGTCCATCTCTGTCTTCATAATTGCATTTCCTATTGATATTGTCGAGAAAAACGCTTGAAAATAGGAAAATCATCACACATAGGAGATTCCCGTGGGTCAAAATCTGCAAGATGATGGGCCTTGCTATCAGCATTGATCCTTAGTGTTTGTCTATCTTTTATTCTGAACACCTAGGCCCGTCTATCTACCGTTGTGGCAGTTCATCGTCATTTATGTATGGCATCAGCAGGAGCCATATACTCCCCCAAAGCGAAGTAAAGCTATCTCGTTTCGACAGGAGTGGAAAACCCCATTCTCGATGGAGATGTTGCTACATCCAGTGCGACATCGCTTCGTAGACAAGATGATTATGCCTGCAGCAAGTCGAATCCGTGTCGAAATGGTGCCTGCTGCGGAAGCAGTGGCTCCTGTGGTTACGGTCCAACATACTGCGGTACCGGTTGTCAAAGTCAATATGATGCTCATGCCGAGTGTGGGCAGTATGCAAAGACCCCTGGGACTACATGTCCGCTCAACACCTGCTGCAGTCAGTACGGCTTCTGTGGAACCACTGAAGAGCCCTGCACGACCAAATGCCAGAGCAACTGTGTCTTGCATCCCAACCCTCCTGGTGGCGCAGCTAGCATATCACTTGTGTTCAATCGAGTCATTGGCTATTATGAGGTAATTCAATTTGCTGTCGTCCTGTCGCGAATGGAAGATTATACTCACGTCTATAGTCATGGAGTGCCCGGAAGGAATGTCACAAGGTCGCCCCCGAAAACCTGCCTCTTGATGCACTTACCCAGTAGGCACTAGCATCTCTATCTTGAAATCCTCTGAGCGCCAATTGCTGACATGTTCAGTGTGAACTTCGCTTTTGCGTATATCGATCCGAGCAGTTTCGATATCGTGCCCATGGATGGTGCTACCCCGGGGAGCCTTTTCAAGGATACTGCGAATATGAAATCAATCAAATCTTCAATCGAGGTCTGGGTCAGCGTGGGCGGATGGTGAGTTTGCCCCGATAGAAATCGAAGAAAATACGCTGACTACACCTCCAGGACCTTTTCCGACAATGGCACAGCGACACAGCCTGTGTTCGGTTCCATTGCCGCAGATTCTGTCTGGATGGCCGAGCACGGGGCTCGCGAGATTATTTACATGTCACGCAGCGCGGGTCTCACGGACAAGGACGATCTCTTCGTGCAAGAGCTCAAGAGCATGGGCTGCGCTGCCAAACTTGTCAGCGGCGACACCACCAAACTGGAAGACGTCCAAAAAGCCATGGCTGCGGCATCGGGTCCTCTGCGCGGCGTCGTACAAATGTCCATGGTGGTGGCCAACGAGAACTTCACCAAAATGTCCTACGCGGAGTGGACAGCCTTCACCAACCCCAAAGTCCAAGGCACGTGGGCTCTGCACGGCGCGACTGTGGCGGCCGGTTCGAAGCTGGACTTCTTTCTCATGTTCAGCTCCGTCTCCGGCATCGTCGAGCAAGCTGGCCAGGCCAACTACGCCAGCGGAAACAGCTTTCTCGACGCCTTTGCCCAATACCGCGACGGCTTGGGCCTGCCGGCATCAATGTCGACATGGGTGCCGTCGAGGACGTGGGTTGGATCAGCGAGCACCAGGGCATGATTGGAAAAATGTCCCGCAGCGGCTTCAAGCCCGTTCTGGAGCAGGAAGTATTGGACGCCATGGCCATTTGCATGCTTGTTCACAACAAACCCGCCGATACCCCGACCGACATCGCGCGCGTGCCGTCATCAAGCTCACTCCCTTTCACGCACAAAAACGGGTTCCTCGTCGGACTGGCGCTGCTCATCCCCCTCCATGACCCGAGCAACTATGTCATCTGGAAATAAGATCGCCGCATGGCCTCGTATCACAATGATTCGACCGTCGCTGCACAATCTTCCACTGACGCCTTAAAGACTTTCCTTTCGCGGGCGCAGTCTGATCCGTCAATCCTGAAATCCGCAGAGGCCAGCAATCTTTTCGCCCTGGAAATCAGAAAGAAGTTGCTGGATCTACTGCTGAAGCCACACGAGGGACTCAAGACAAGCATGCCTTTGGTGGATCTGGGTTTGGATTCCCTCGTGGCGCTGAGTTGAGGGCCTGGACCAAGGGAGTGTTTGGCTTCGATATGCCCATGATGGAGCTGATGGGGATGAGCTCATTGGAGAGTCTTGGGATCAGGGTCGCGGCGGAGGTCCTTAGGAGTTTACAGGCAGGATTAGAAATTCGACTATGCAGAAGAAATGGAGCATACTTGGCCTGTCTTTTCTCGGGTGACGACAATCCGCCATGACGAATCATCCTTTCCGGATTGTCCTTGCCTCTCTACCACATCGTCATTCTTGAAGCGTCGGGACAACCTAAACACTATTGCGAGGGATAGCTCGCTCAAGGAGACAGACTAGGTAAAATCCAGTGGCATGTGAGCGAATGACTTGGGTTGGGAGCCAGACGGCACGGCCCGCCTCGGTTGCCACTCTAGGAGCGTCCGTAAATTAGGCAGCCCACGCGATAAACATGTCCAGGCCAGGCCTGATCCGAATCGGCCCAAACTTCACAATCGCCTTGGAAGCCTACGACGCGAATTTCCAAGCATATGCCCAGGCTTCGCAGGCTGCGACGCATCTGCATCAGGCCAATGTTGCGACGGTCACACGGGGGCAGGAGCGCACGATACGAATAAAAATGGAGTTCATTTACTCTATCTAGGTGACCTGGGCACAGCTCTTGCCGTTAAGATGTTATCATACCGATCTGAGAAGAACATTAAAGGAAAAAGAGAGGTAAAAAAACAAAAGTACAAGCAGCACTGATACTTGTCGCGCCGATGCATCAGAACAGCTTTCGTACTTGCAGTGAAGCAGTGGCATCAAGACTCCTCGAAGCGCTGCGTCCCCATCTCCTCCCGCTTCAAGCTGAGCTCGTCCAAGAAGACTGACGTGATGAGCCCCAAGCCACTCAGTCCAGCCATGGTGTAGAAGATGGCCCGGAACGATTCGAGATAGAAGCCTAAGACCTCGTCGAGCGAAGAGGTCGGGGCGCGCAGCGATCTCAGCTCCCCGATGAAGTTGATTGCGTTTGATGCATCCCGCAGAGGAGACAGCTCACCAGTCAGCTCGAGCGAGGTCTTGGACAGAGATGCCGAGAAGACGGAGGTGAAGATGGAGGAGGAGATGGCGAGCCCGACAAGCGCGCCGAACATGCGGATGGTCAAAAAATTGGCGGTGGCGAGGCCTTCGTCGTCGACTTGCTTCACGCTCGCCTGCGCGGGGAGAAGGGTGAGACGGAGCAACGAGGCGCCGAGGCCGTAAATGATGGGGAGGCCGTAGAGCATGGCGTCCGAGGCGCCGAGCTGAATCACGCCAAGGATGCCTGCGCCCAGGCCGAGGACGACCCATGAGAAGCGCAGAAGCCACACATAGCCGCCGAACAGAGGCAGCATCATCATGGAGATGGCGGCGAAGAGGACGCTGATGATGAGCGTGGGCAGAAGAAGGACGGCTCCTCGTATGGCTGTTTCGAGCTCGACCGACTGGTAAAACAAGGGCAGATACTGCAGCATGGCGATGAGAACCATGCCGTGGATGAGGCCGCCCGCAAGAGCCATGTTGCCTGTTTTCGTGACGAAGAGTCGATGCGGAATCGTGGGCGCCGCGGGCTTGGCCTCGTAGAAGCCAAAGACGACAAGGATGGCAGCTCCGACGAAGTACGGGACAAGAGTCTGCCACGAACTCCAAGGGAACAACGATCCCGCCCAACTGATGGGGAGACAGGAGACGGTGGTGCCGACGGTGATAAGCGACATGCCAACCCAGTCGAGGCGACTCAGGTTTGCCGCGAGCGTGGCGCCGAGCGGGACGGGCCTCAACTTGAGAAAGAAGACCAACAGCAGGCCTCCGACACCCAGAATTGGCAGGTTGATCCAGCCGATCCACCGCCAACTCGCGTACGTCGAGAACAAGGCACCAACGAACGGGCCGATGATGCTGCCGATGGCTGAAGGGATCGATAACAGACCGAGGTACTGGCCGCGTTCCTCCAGGGTCGTCATGTTGGCCAGCACAATCGTCGTCAGCACGTCGATGCCCCCGCCGCCGACGCCTTGCAGGACCCGTCCGATGATCAGGGTGTCCATGTTCTGCGCGAGCGCGAAGACGATGGATCCGACGAAAAAGACGACGACGGAAGCGTAAAGCGGGTGTTTGCGTCCAAAGGCCTGCGATATGCTCGCCCAGATGGGGTGCGCGACGAGGCTGCACAGGTTGAATGCCAGATTGGCCCAAAAGGCGTGTAAGGTTGAGCCATTGAGATCGAGAGAGATGGTGGGCAGAGCGACGCTCAGGCAGGCCAGATCAATCTGGAAGACGAGTAAGGTGATGGCGAGTCCGGCAAAGGCGAGGTGGAAGGCGAGAGATTTCCGTGTCTTGAGGTTTGGAGCGCCATTGGCCTCGTCGGCAACGACATTGGTGTTTCCACTGTTTTGTCCGCCGCGACTTTGCAATTCGACGTCGTTTGATTTATGCGATCGGTTCGGATTTGCTCCATGGGGAGAAATGGGGTTCGTTGATGGGTTCGTGGGCGTCGGCGCTATTTCGAGGGGGGGGGGGGGGCTATGCTTGAGAAACGCAGATCTGCTGCGGATGGGCCTACTTGGACCGGCTACCTTGGGCGGATAATTAGCAGAGGAGAAGAAGATTGGAATGTTGAAGAGCTTGGCGCGGCAGGTCAGGTGTGAAGAAGACTGAAAACTCTCGATTCCTTCGGACGCGTTGTTTGCACTCGTGCAACTTCCCCTTCTCTCCTTTTCCGCTCGAAATCTCAACAGCGTGTTGTACCGTGCCTTAGGGTTTGGTTAGGCTCTATTTGCTTGGCTATTAGGTATTTTGCCCACACAAGCTAGCTAAGAAAATAACTAGTTAACTAACGGACACATTCCGACGGCTCGTGTGCATTATCTCGCTATTGGACCAATAGTGAAAATGCCTGTAAGCGACTCGTAGACCTACCGATCCCGGCCCCCCTTTTGTGAAGCACGGACATGATACTGGCACTTTCGTCTTATCACCTACGCACATTCTGCCCACCCAAGCCTCCACTATCATGTTATAGCCATCACCTCTTGCCATTCTTTTTAACCCTCTTTGCATTTCCGACCACAACGCCTTATTGGTCATTTCACAAAGACTTTTCCCATCCCCAAAAGAAAGACAGAAAAATGCCGTCCCCCTTGTCCGAACCCGCCGATTACATTGTGGTAGGCGGTGGCCTAACCGGTTGTGTCGTGGCCTCACGGCTCAGTCAGAGCCTAGGATATCCTCGCGTTACCCTAATTGAAGGCGGGCCTGATGCCTCCGGAAATGCCGCAGCAAAGGGTTTTTTGAGCGGTTTGGCCCTGGGCGGAGGGCCCCTCGACCAGGCCTATAGCACAGAGCCAGTTCCTGGGACGAACGACCGAGTGCATAGTGTCAGCGGGGGGAAGGTGCTAGGCGGAGGAACTATGTTGAACTACGGCGGATGGTTACGTGGCGATGCTGCTGATTACAATGCCTGGGGGGCGAAAGTGGGCGACAGTCGCTGGAATTACTATGGCTGGGAACCGTGGATGCGTAAGATCGAGGCTTTTTGCCTTCACGATCCTAGCTCCGAGGGCCGTGGCACTTCTGGCCCTATTTATACCACGTCCATGGTAGTTGCCGAGAACGGTCATCGAAAATATCCCCTCAGACAACCCCTCAAGGACGCTTGGGCTGAATTAGGGGTTGCGGATGCGGCTCTTGACAAGGGCTCCTCGATAGGTACGGCCAACATGTGCGAGAATTCCGACAATAATGGATGGCGACAGCCATCCTGGAAAACATACCCGCTCGATAGGGTCACAGTTCTGACGGACACTCTTGTACAGAGGGTGCTATTCACTTCCGATAAACATGTCAGGGGCGTGGAAATAAACGATGGCCGCACTTTGCTTGCTAATAAGGAAGTCATTCTCTGCGCTGGCGCCCACCGCACGCCGCAGCTTCTCATGCTATCCGGAATTGGTCCGTCCAAAGCCCTCGACAAGCTTGGCCTTCCCTTGGTCCTAAATTCGTCACACGTGGGCCAAAATCTCATTGACCACTTTGTCATTTACCTGGCTTTTCGCCTGCGAAATCCTGACCAAGGCCTCGCTCTTGGCAGCTCACAATGGGCAGACATGGAAGCCTTCTCTAAGTGCTTCCCATGGGACTGGGTCGTCCACGAGACCGTCCCGAATGAGAACCGTACCGGGCAGCACTCCCAATATCCGGTTTCGGATGAACGAGGTAAAATACAAATCTTGACCGTTTACTTCTCCCCTGGCATACCTGGCATTCCCATTGACGGTAGCCATATTGCTACATCCACGATGCTTATTCTCCCCGAATCTCGAGGCCACATCTCACTCCGGTCTACACTCCCTAAAGACCCTCCTATTATCCAACCGAATTATCTCGCGGATTCACGTGATCTCGATGCCATGATACACGGCACCCAGCAAACCCTTCGTCTTATGCTTGGAACATCTGCTATGAAGGATATTGTTGAGGCGGAAACCCCGGGATCGAATGCAGGGGAGCACGCTCTGCCTCTCACGCTATCTTCCACGGACCAAGAGCTCGAGCAGAGGATTCGCGAGACGGGAACTCAGCAGTTTCATTCAGCTGGAACAGCAGCTATGGGGAAAGTAGTTGATGTGGAAGGAAAGGTAATGGGTGTAAAGGGATTGAGAGTTATAGATGCTAGTGTATTTCCAGTTCCAATAGGGGGTCTTCCCCAGGCAACGCTTTATGCTTTAGCTGAGCGGCTGGCTGATATGATGATACATGAAGATAGGGGCTCATAGCTTTAAGTCACAAATAGTATTAGCTACCTAGACTATATATAGCATTTGCTAATAGGAAGACTTGTTCCCCGCGCCGAAACGTGCTCTGGAGCGGGAAACGGAAAGAAGAAAACGGTACTGCCGCCTGATCTTTTTCCTTTATCATAAATTACGTACATTTTGTGAAGAAGAAAATGGTCGTTAGGGGTAGTCGGTTAAAATTTTCACCAAGATAGAGGCTGAAAATAGCGACCCAGGATCTATTAAGAAACTTGAATGTGTCTGTATCCTCTTAAGCTCCGAAGATCATGAATCCTTCGTTAACTCGCCGCAATGCGGTACTGCATCGGCCTTGGGCAAAAAGCTCTTCTCGCGGTTGCTGCGGAGGCCGACCAATGACTGACCAGTCTACTTGGTAGTGAACAGTGAGTTCACTGCGGCGAAGATGCTCGAGGCAAATCAATTGCAGCGCAAAGATGAAAGACATCTGGGCTGCGACTAATTGTCATTCAATGGTATCTTGACTTTGTGTGGGCAAAAGTCTGGCAACTTGACGCGGGGGCAAAACAACAGGTGCGATTACTGAAAGTTTCTCGTAAGTTCTTGCTGAAGGATGCATATATTCGCATCTTATGTACCGAATGTGTCTAGAAGTGCTTTTTTGGCCTCTTTGTGGTGTGCGCAACGTAATACCAAAACGCCCTCGTGTGCATTTGCTGTCTAGTCAGAGGTTCACCAGCTCCAAAGGTTCACGCGCCGACGCGCCATCGCGGGGGTGAAGTCCCTGTCTCTCCCTCTGGCTGGTCGGGCACGCATGTTAAGCCGCTCACCTTGCATTTTTTGTTGTTCCCTTGGACGGTTTTGGCTCTTATGATGGCTGCAAGCACGAATGGTACTGAGAAGCGGCAATTACATGGTAGACGGAGATTTTGTCTGGTAGCATTGCCTTAAATAATTACTTTGCGTCTCTCATATAAAGAACTAGTTGGAAAATTTTCAGTGCCTGAGCCAAGCGGTTTTCCGCAACCATCAACCTCCAATATCTTGAAAAGCAAGCAAAATCCGGTCTCTCATCCTCGCAACCAGTGATCCCAATCCATATCTCGCATAGACGGCTCTTGTCCCTTGCCGCTTTTTCGTTCAGCTAATTGCTCCTCCGGCAGCACCGAATGATCGTCTTGCGGTCTTCCTCATGAGAATGCCCAATACCCAAATTCCGCCCATCCTTCGAGATTTTCTTGCGTGGCTGCAAGGTCTGTCATCACCTGCGATCGAAATCGTTCGTGGTCCTGAATTTGCTCTTGCATCTTGCGCTCTAATTCCTGTATGTGCCCTTGCTGTTGCTGTACAATGCTCCTAAGATCGGCGACGTCGTTGGCTTGTGCTAATGCATTGTCCATGTATGCTTTTAGCTGCTCCGATGCTTGTGCCGTTATGTTCTCGGTTCCTCTCATCTGTAGCTTCATAGCGTTGCTCCTCAAGGTATCAATGCCAGCCAGAGTTGTCGTCGGTGCCTGGTGGTCTAACTTGCTCATTCGTGATGTAGGTTCAACTGTCATGGGTGTCGCTTTCGCTGGTGTTGCCATCGAGTGGTGGGAGGTCGGGACCATCAGCCATACCATCTCTCTGTCTGCCGCCAGGGTTGGACGCAAGTTGACATCAATTTTCTTCATCGGTCTTTTTGTCATCGTGTCTTCTAACCGCCTTTTCAGTCCCGCGAATGTTGTCTGGGCCCCTGTGGTCGGTCCTGCACTGCTTGGTGTGACTTGGTTGACTTCCACCGTCGGTTGGTCTCGGGTTTGGGGTTGTCTCTGCGGAACATCCACCAACCTGTTGGGTGTGTGTATGGTCAAAGGTTGCTTGCTCGGGGTCCCCACCCACTGGTTCGGTTGGCCATTGTCTGCACTTTTGAGGCTGTTCTTGATCTGCTCCATTATCGCTGGTCGCTTGCCGATCCGTGTTAGACTCGGGTATCTCTTCCACAATCGCGGCAGGTTCCTCGCCTGGCTTTCGCTCCCCCAGAGTATTGCAACAAGAACGCCTCTCCAGATGGCTTCTGAGCGATGACTGAGGTTTAATCCTCTTACCAGTTTGCTATTATATGCGGTTGTTGTTGATTTACTAAACTTAAGCCAATTTGCAATGGCCGGTTCAGGGATTTTGACCTTCGCTAATTCTGGAATATGCTGCCAATCGTCCCGTAGTGCTTCAAATATCTGTTGAATTCCTGGTGTGTTCGCATTCCTGAGCCACTCTGGCGGGAAGCACGACTCGAATGAACGGAGTGGCCGCTGTGCTGTGTTTGAAGTGGTGGCTTCATCCTTATTTTGGTTAAGCATGATGACCGACTTGTTTTCGAGATGACCAGTTGCTGATCTATTGCTGGATTCATAAGCAGATTGAAAGAGAAATGGAATCCCGAAAGAACGCGGTGGGCGTAACATGTCGTGCCGCCAGCTGGCGGCCTGCCGCGCCGCAGCTGGCAAGGAAAGCTGCTTGAAGTTCTCCGAATTGATAGAGCAGATCTTTCATGCAAGAAGCAGCATTGATTCTAGAAATAAACGGATACAGGCTGCCAGAAGAGACCGGTAGACCAGACCGGCCTGGCCACGGGATAGTCGCAAGAGCTGTTGGCGGAGGCAATATATCGGGATGCGAGTGAAGTCGCTGAAGTTTGCTGTGCATCCGGTCTCAAACGGTAAACAAGTTTTGAATGGCCTTGTCGCCTTTCTTGTCACTGTCCTATAAAGCAGTTTGGAAATGATATTAGCAACGTGTGTAACGTACACCAGCACTTTTAGCGAATTGTGGTACGCGGATGGTGTTGAATGCGGCGCCGCACATGACGGAATTTACTACTATAAAGGGTCTAAGAATCAATAGGATACCTATGGAGACTAAAGTATGGCCGAGTTCGCGACTATTCGAACAAACCTCCATAATTGCCTCATTCGCTCAATTCGACCCTCAGTGAACTCTTCTCTGCAACCACTTATGAAGTGGAGATTAAACTAGCTTGGTGTGCACTTGAATAATTTATCGCTGAATATTGATTTAACTTACTCAGAAGTGTAATCCATATAATCCTGGATTGGGTCAAAGCCAGGCAAGTGAGAGCAACTATCGCGGCCAGTAGGGCAGCCAAACTCCGCTTTAGGCTTCGCTTTTAGCTCAGCTAGTGTATCGTTAATAAAGTCGCCATGAGTACTATTGCAGCCACCTTGAAACGTATGGAATAGCCCAGACCAATAACTAACTTCGTGAATAGTTATCTTGCCAGTTTTAAAGGGAACGTTGCCACTAGGTGTAGTATGGGAGTTTATTCTGCAAATTTCGGTTATGCCATTATAAATTCATATTTTGCGCCTAAACTAAATAAGAAGCTGAACAATACATACGAGCCTTTCCTTCAAGACAGCGGGGGACACCTAATTTCGACTTTCGCTTTGTTGCTTCTACCCGTAATAATCTGATACATTTAAGGTATATTGACTTTTGGTTTCCACTGCCACAGCTAGCAGGAGTAACAAAAGTACTTCTTCGGAAACGCGTCTGTGAGGCATGACATGTCCTTCAATCCATCTCGTATCCAAAAAAAAAACCCAGGAGATGGCCCAATTTCCAAAAAGTAGACACTGGACTTCCTTGGCTTATCCCTATGAAGATACAGACATTGGCCGCGTAGTGGAGCCTCCGACGAATCATGCATCAAGACATATTGTCGCAAGATAGAATGTAGATAACCCCCTTAAACTTGGCTATGCGTAGAGTCGTGTGAATATTAGCTATTCACGAGCCTAATGCCTAGCACAATGACACCGCTTTCGAGACGCCTCTGTCGATCACGTCCAAGAATAATTATCTTTCCCGCAATGACGATGCGACGCTCGTACTTAGGCCCTGCGCGGGAAGACTTTGCGCACTTGCCACAATGCGGCTTGAGGCAGGATTTTTGATCGGCCGCCCTATCCCCTTTTCGAACACCCCTTTGTGTATAGCATGTCGTGTCGGACCGAAACGGGACACAAAGGACGGAAATGGTAGGCTGCGGGAGGTCACGATGGCGGAAGAAGGGATGAATACGAGGTTGCTTTGGATGAGGAGCAATGACCAATACTTGACCAAAAGGTCGCATTCCACTTAAATATAAATAGCTGCCCAGAGCATTCCGATTCCGCGTCTACCATTGTCTTAATCAATCGCTCGATCAATCTTTCGACAGTTTGTCAGAGTTCCTTCTCAGCATATCAAGAAAACCACATTTTATCCTTCAAAATGAAGTTCGTATGCAATACCGTCGCTATTCTCATGGCTATCCCTTTCGCACTAGCCGCACCCCCCCACATCGTTCAAGGAGCCGACATCCTTAAGGCAGAAGCCGAGATAGAGACCCAATCTACTCCCGCCCCGGTACCGATGTGGGACATTGAGCACTTGCAGCGCCGCTGTGCCTCAGACGATAGTTCTTGCACCTGGACTTTCTCAATCAACACTCATCTTGCACCTGTCACTGAAGTCACATACATTGTCAAAGGTCCCAAGGCCTCTCAGGCTAATGGCGGACCATCCACTTTCGGAAACTTTACCTTGACCTCCGGTTGGAGCGGTCAGTTCGGCACTGACAAAGGCTTCACTACCTTTTCCGCCGTGGAAAACGAAACTGGCCTTATTGCTTACCCGGCCTATACTGATGCTGAGGTCAAGAGTGGCGGAGTCGTCGACGGCAGAACATTCAAGGTATACTGCTTAAGTTCCTAAGAGGGGAGACTTCTTGGACATCGGGAGAGATTCGGTTCAGGTATACCGTCCCGCCAATGCTATACGTTGAGGTATACTTAGTTCAAAAAGATTTTGCAATAATATTGAGTCGGTGTGATGTCGCTAAGCAGTTTTTCGTGTTTCTGTCAGCCTGCAAGGTCTTTCTGGTGCACAAGACAGCCGCTGGCAGTTTTGAATACGGCATTAACTCCTGTGATCTGATAGCTTATCCCGGAATTGAAAAAATGATGGACTTGGTCACGGATCCGGCATGCTATTCTCGCCTACGATGCTCCTGCAACCTGGGCTGCTTGGTCGAGTCGCTTCCGGCACAGTGACCAGCATAATGAGTTCAATGGTTCGCCTTGATAATGAAGTCATCTCCATCAGCGCCGAAAGCTAGCTGTCACATGTAGTATCGGTCGAGGCTCTACAGGGGTCTCCAAAGGCGCAATGTGATCGCCATGAAGATCGAATGGCCCCGGGTTTCAAATGTCATCCTCACCTTGTCCAATTGGATGCAATATTTCATGTCGAGATGAATTTTTGTGCCTTGCTGGCGTTCAGTGCCCCTTGATGTTCTCGCTTCCACAGATATGTCAGGGGAGAGCAATGTGCACTCTCAAGAATGTTTCAAAAGTCAGCTCAACATGATGTTTCTGGGCGTGCCGTCCCCGGCGGATTCTTGGTGGCTCGCTTCCGCAAGCGATTCTGAATTATGTAACGTGTCGACCTCGACGGGTGATAGCCTGAGAACATAATGCATTCAACTCCTCGCCGGTCCAGTAACGCGAAGCTTGCGAGGAATATGAGGCCATGTAAAAACCACGTAGCTCAGGGTTTTGTACATTCATAGAGGCTGACCGGTTTCAACAGTCCTTTGGCTTTTTGAAGAAGCCGAGAGACCAGCCGAGATGGCACAAAACCAAATCTGAAGAACAAAATAATGGGAGAATGGCGCAACATCTCGTCGTTGCACAGAAAGCTAACCAAGTGAGCATGGTTGAGGACAGTCGGCACATCGTTCGAGATCACTTGCAATGCGGTTAAAGGATGTCTGTCCTGCAATTGCGATGACACTTGCGAGCGCGATCCTGTGGGAAGAGTCACGTATCGGTCTTCGGCATGAATATCAGGAGCTGAATTCTCACAAGATGTAGACTCGCGAAAAAAAGTTTCTCGGTCGAGATCATGGCCGGATGCTCCAGTCGATGAAGCTCTGGGGCCTTATTCGACTGGCCAAGACTCGAGGGACTAGACCTTGAACGCTGATGACAACAGTGGACACAAAGCCGTAGACCATCACTCGAATACCTCGAAAGAATATATGTTTAATTCTGTTGTAACTGTTGCAGATTGGACCCTAGGGGGCTGCGCATCCACCCGAGCATGAGGACTTGGAAAAGAAGGCAAAAGTCAAAATCCAACTGTGTGGTGCACGGCAGGTAGCAAATGGAGGGCAGCCAGCTTTCCAACAGAATGAGCCTCGCGTGCGCCAGTTTAGATGGGAACAGGGTGCCCAGGGTGCCGCATGCAAGCGACTCCTCCTCTCGTCGATAAACTCGCTGCCACTTGACAAATCTCGCATAATTCTCTCTTCCCAGCCTCTTTTCTGCGAGCCTCGCCTTCTCGGCCGTGGTCAAAATAGCACCTTCCGACTGCCGGCCCCCACGAAGGCATCTGTTGCGCCGTCATACTGGATGCGGCAACGCGAATGACGACGTCCGTGGTCGGCGCCTTGGTGTATTCGCACAACGCCATATTGCGGAATTCGCTGACTTCGCAGCACGTCACGCACGCCGTCTCCAGGCATTCTTTTCTGAGTCAGCAGGGACAAAAGCGGCTCAACATCGTCGCGCGCCGACAGGTCATGGCGGGACTTTCAGCGTTTGCGAATGTGCACTCCTGGAGAGCGACGTCAAGTTACCATACACCCAATGGAGATAGAAGTTCACCAACCAGACCAATTTGCAGGTGTAAGCATTGTTCACAGTGCTAGTTCATTTGCTCCGTTCTTTTAGTGAAATGATCAAACAGAAAAATCGCAGGAAAGGTGCTTGTGAAAGCTGCGCTCCATGATGACACGACCGCAGATGTCGTGGTAGTCGGGCAATTAGCTTAACCCATCATTCAATGTCTCCTACCTTAGGCATGCATGGGCTTTGTCGCGCTGCAACGCCCCCTGATGAGAGAAAAAAAACGATACCCTTACCGAATCATTCGAGGTCAGTGATTCAATCAGCATTCGCAATTGTAGCCAGCACTGCCTGTGCTGAACGCTTCACATCCGCACGCACATGGCAAGGAGTCTGCTCTGGTAGGTGATGCAACACATTGCATGCATGCATGCATGATTTTCGGATGCAGCCGCATCTTTCCTGTCGATATTTTCCCATGTCGACGGGAGTGCAATGATGACGGGATGCCCAACCGCTTTGGGCGGGGATCGGCCGTAACCACCTGGGAGAACGCTGGCAATGCAGCAGTGGGTTAATAAGGGTCCCTAACCTCAAAACTTGTCGTTGACGATAGCGGCTCTGACTCTGAGGGACGGTTGTCGACCCTTGTGAGTCGTGATCCTTGTCCATGGCCTTGGATGTCCACCACATGTGATGACTTCGGGTCAGTTGCCTCATGTCATCACACCGCAGGTCTGCATGACACAAGCGCTCAGCAAAGCTAGAAGGGGTCCGTCAGAGTGCAAGCCATCGACGCAGAAAGAGGACGAATCAATTGACATGGAAGTGAGAATAAACAAGACGAGGGCGGCCGCGGAGAAAAATCTGCCATAGGACTCCTACCTCACCATGGGGAAAGATTTGGCGGCTAAAGGCGTACGTTGTACCTCCGTAAGTCTGAGCAATATACATGGACCAGGCTTTCTATCTGACTGGATCGAGGAGATTTTATGAAATAGCAAGCACCATTTGTCTGTGGATGGAGTAATGGTTGGTAAAAAGTCTGGTAGCGTTGTTCTAGGTAGATATCTACTTCAAAGCCGGTTTAACATAGACCACTAATTTGCATACCATGAGAAGGGCTGGGCCTTGGCGATGGAGAGACCCTCGCCTTGAATCTTCGTCTCGATGACCAGTCCGATAGTGGTGCGTTTTCGAGATGCCTTAGTCTGTGTGGGTGATGGAAGGGAGTGAGTGAATTAATGGTGTGCTTAGCTTGGTCGCTACGGTCGGTAATTATGCCCAAGTATCGCTCAGAACAGGAAAGGACAAAGAGAAACTTTGAACCGTGCGAACTCTCGACGGGATATGGAAATTTCGTCGGCCGTAGCCTCGATCCCTCCACTTAAGTAGTTGACCAGGCTAGAATCGCTTGCAATCACAGTCAGTCCGTGGCTGTAGCTGGTCGCCGTCGACATTCACTAGCGGGACACTCATCGGAAGTACTTGTAGATCTGTCCATTCCTGGTTACTGACTTGATCTGCAGGTACGTAATGAGGATCCGCGCACCCGCCTCCTTACGCATAGTAGAAATAAACTTCTCCCGCCCATTATACAGTGCCACATGTAAAACATTACGTTCGGTTGTTGGCATTGGAGAGCTCAGGCGAGGATTTCCTCGCTCTCCTCCAACACATCTTCCACGATCTCCTCGATCACCTGATCCTTTTCCTCGCTCATCTGAAGAGATTTTGTCTTGGCTTCCAACAAAGCAAGATGGGGTTCTAAAGGAAGACCAAGCTCCCCACGCTCTTCCTGAATATCCTCTTCCACGTCCGCGCGCCATTCGTACCACTCTTGTAATATACGACGGCGGGCTTCGACAACTGCAAGGTCGGCTGATGCACCTCGATCAGCGTCTTCTTGCTCGAAGACGCGGCTGTACTCCCTCAGATTTTTGCGCACTTGTTTTTGCTCCTCCTTGGTCAACAACGTCGTAGGTCTTGGTCGCCATTGAAATTGCTTAAATTTGTCAATGGGTTCCTCTCGGAGAGCTTCACCTTTGAAGTCGTAAATGTGGTAGCCGTTTTCCATCTGGATGGTATGATTAGACACAGCTCAAATTCAAGTTGCGGGTGACAAAAGTGAGCGAATAACTTACAGCGTGTTTCCATACCGACGCCCATGTGGCAACGAAACGGCCAGAAGGGTCCCACTCTACGTCAGTGACACCGTAGTGGTCGGCTGTGTTCATAAGTTGCAGGTTCGCGGTCAGATCCTTGTCGGATTCAGGTTTATCGCCCTCAAAGTCCAGATCAAAGAAATCGAGGTCAGAACTCTGCTGATTGGCAATGGTCGCGATGACAACAAACCTGCCTCGAGGCGACCAGTAGATTGCGTTGCTATTCTTCTTTTCCAGTGTTCTCAAATGCTTGAAATTGCCAGCAATGGAGCCCTTGACCTTTTCAGGACAGAAGAACGAGACCGCGGTTTTGGGGGGGACAGCCGTTACCCCGACAGGTTCTGTAGTTGTTATTATTGCGAATCTGTCGCCCTTGGGTTCCCAAGCAAAGTTTATCACCGTGTCCTTGATGGTGTCGACCACTTCCACTGGAACGCCTTTCTCCTTGATTCGAAATATTTCTAGCGTTGTAGCCTGTGACTTCTTCGATTTGGAATGTCTGTCAACCTTGACACAGAGGTAGGCAGCTTCCGATTGCCAATGTAACTTGGCATCACTGACACTAAAGAGATTGAGCGACCGGACAATCTCTTTTGAGGGAATACTCATCAGGCCGACTTTGGCGGGATTGCTGCCGATTTCTGGGGTCCAGTAGCAGAAGAGCTGTTCGTAATTCTTCACGCCTTCTCGTTGGGGAACGGCTGGGGCCCAGTCAAAGTCCATGACTCCTTCAATCTTGATGCTGGTCTTGTCCAGTAGATTCATGCGAGGTAGTTCATAGACGGAAATCGATTGACCCTGCGTCAATCGAGCAACGTACTTGTCATCTGCGGACCACTTGAAAGCAGGCCACTGTAGCTTTGGGGGAGGCTTGCCTTCTTCGCCCTTGGGAACGTCCAAGTTGGCGAAGGAACGCAGAGGAGAGCCGGTGGCTATGTCCCAAATGACGTAATTTTTGCCGTCGTCGTCAATAGATAACGCAGGATGGCCGCTGTCGGGTATGGAGATTGGCCTATTAGACCACGTTACGAGATACTTCTCGGTGGGAGAAAAGGCGACGAGATTTACGAAGGGATGCGCAAATCTGGCGTGTCGAGACCACGACTGGCCACCCCATAACTGAACGCCTTGAGCATGGATTGAGGTTAGGAAGGTACCGAGAGGCGACCATTGCAAAAATGTCTCCGTCCAATGCTGACGATCGACGATATTTTCGGGTTGATCCTTTTCATTGTTCCAAAATACACCGACGGTGTCGCCGCGATACATGACGAACTGATCTCGACCACGACCTGAAGGATCTTTCATGAACCATCGAAGATGCTCCTTCTCAGTGAACTCATCAATGTGAGGAGGGTGGTACGTTTCGTCGATGCGACCCTCGCCGCCATACCGTTCGATGTCGGTGAGTTTGTTGACGCGCATCGTGTGTCTTTTATCAACAGGGACCAAGTCTAGTTGACGTGTAGCGGCAGCAGCTTCCGCGGGCGAAGAGTATTCCACGAAGGCAAAACTGGTATTGGGTGGTGAGTAAGTCGATCATTTGACGTTTTGATATTAACTTTGTCAAACAAGGCCCCGAGCTGAAGACTCACTTCATGGAATCGCCATTTTCGTCCATAGGCATATATATTTGGTCTTCTCTTGTTTTTCCAACAGTGTTGAAAAATTTCTTCAATAAAAAGTTGATAAGTTTGGGTTTTTGGTCTTCGTTAACCTTGGGCAAGCCATCTACGACAACAAAGGCATCGTAGCCTTGCTCAAGCTGTATGTCAAATTTCTCGCGGAGATCGGAAATATCGATGTCATCTTCATTGTACTCGTCGTCGTCGAGATCGGCATCGCGCAAATGGTCAAAAGAGGGGGCCATATTGGCGGCTCGCGGCCGTGAAGAATGGGTTGGCAGATGCAGACGAATGAGCCAGTGATGTGCTTTGGGGAATGACGAGCTCGTGTATGATTTCGAGAGGACACAAAGTGTCGTATGTGCTCGTTACTTTCAGAGAAGGTCAAAACGGAGCTGTTATCGTGATTGTTGTTTATGTCGCCAGACAGGAGCCCGATAGTCCAAAGAAGGCTTGAAGAGGACAGCCAACAGGTCGAATCTTTTTGGTTCGGCACAAATTTGACGCCCTTGGGCTTCCCCAAAGTGTGCGGCGGAGAAGCGATCTTCCTGCCCCGCGCTAACTGCAAAGAGGTAGTCACGTGCAGCTATTGGCGTGGTGGGGAGTTGTCAGTTTTCGAGCTATCAAATAACTGAGTAGCCATACCAATGATTATTACTTACCTACTACCTTAGGTACTTCATGAATACCGCATCATGTACCGCAATTTGCAGCGCTAACCTAATCGACAAGGATCGAAAGGCCCTCGATAACGTGGAAGCGACGACGAATCCGGCACCGAGCACAGCGGATACTTGAGCCTCTCTTCTTCCCTGTCAAAATCTTCGACATTCAAGTTTTGTCATGGTCAGTCCTCAATCTTTGGTCTCCTGGTCTTCATGTTTTCCATTTGCGCTGATGAGATGAACCGTTCCCACTTACTTTGCAGTCTTTCCTACCGACTCAAATTTTCGAAGAAGGCACCACAGAGGAGAAAGGCGAGAATGCGCGTCTTGCCGCGTTTGTCGGCGCCATCGCCGTTGGTGACTTGGTCAAGAGTACCCTAGGTCCCAGAGGCATGGACAAAATTTTGCAATCTGCGTAAGTACAAGCCAGTCTCCCTTGGTCAACTCTAGAAACAATATTCTGATTGTCAATGCAATCCTATGGCAGATCCACGGCCGACACCATGGTGACTAATGATGGCGCAACCATTCTCAAGTCGATAGCTCTAGACAATCCTGCTGCCAAAGTCCTAGTCAATCTCTCGAAAGTCCAAGATGATGAAGTCGGTGACGGGACAACATCTGTCGCCATTCTGGCTGCAGAACTTTTGAGGGAGGCTGAAAAATTGATTGACAGGAAAATACACCCACAAACCATCATTGATGGCTACCGGATCGCAAGCCAGGCCGCCCTGAAGGCCCTCGAGGAGTCGGCAGTGGACCATAAGAAAAGTCCCGAAGCTTTCCGCAAAGACCTCCTTTCGATTGCAAGAACGACTCTCAGCTCCAAGGTGTTGGCTCAAGACAGAGACCACTTCGCAACTATGGCATGCGATGCGATCTTGCGTTTGAAGAAGTCGTCGGACCTCAGTCATATTCAAATCATTAAGAAGAGCGGAGGCAAGCTCTGCGAATCCTATCTTGACGAGGGCTTCATTTTGGATAAGAAGATCGGGGTGAATCAACCTAAAAGACTAGAGAAGGCCAAGATATTGGTGGCGAACACTCCGATGGACACAGACAAGGTCAAGATATTCGGTGCAAGAATCAAAGTTGGAGGCACAAGTAAGCTAGCGGAGCTTGAAAAGGCCGAGAAAGAGAAAATGAAGGCAAAGGTGGACAAGATCAAAGCTCACGGCATTAATTGCTTCATCAATCGCCAGCTTATCTACAATTGGCCAGAACAGCTGTTTACGGAGGCAGGGATAATGTCTATCGAGCATGCGGACTTTGACGGCATTGAACGATTGGCTCTAGTCACCGGCGGCGAGATTGCTTCTACTTTCGACCATCCCGAGCACGTCAAACTTGGACACTGTGATCTGATAGAAGAGGTGATCATTGGAGAAGATACCCTCATCAAATTTTCTGGAGTTTCGGCAGGAGAAGCCTGCACCATTGTTTTACGAGGCGCGACGGAGCAACTGTTGGATGAAGCAGAGCGCAGCTTGCATGATGCCTTGGCCGTATTGTCGCAAACAATGATCGAGCCTAGAACAACACTGGGTGGCGGATGTGCCGAGATGGTCATGGCTAAGGCTGTCGAAGCCGCTGCAACGCGCGTCGAGGGCAAGAAACAATTAGCTGTCTCGAGTTTCGCAGTTGCCCTCAGCCAGCTTCCTACAATCTTGGCCGACAATGCTGGTCTCGACTCCGGCGATCTTGTGGCAAGACTTCGTAAGGCCATATATGATGGTCTTACAACGTACGGTCTCGATCTCATGACTCCAGGTGGCGGCATTGTCGACATGCGGGACTTAGGGGTTATTGAAAGCTACAAGTTAAAGCACGCCGTTGTCTCGTCCGCAAGCGAGGCGGCCGAGGTGAGTTTCTATCCAGCTGATATCCAGCTGATCGGCAGTAACCTGACAAAGTGTCTAACGTGGGCTGGCAGCTTCTTGTCCGAGTTGACGACATCATTCGAGCCGCTCCACGAAAGCGGGAGCGAATGTAGTCGTACCCGGCCATTTGTGATTAGATGAGTCCTGGCGTTCTTTAAAAAAAAAAAAAAGCCACGGAGGTGAGGAAAAGTTCGCTGATACCAATGCCATAATAAAAGAAGTAGATCATAGCATTGCGAAATGGGTCGTTCCGCCCCGGCAAACGATGGCATGCTCGCGTTTCGCGCAATATTCGCCACACATGCTTCTCGTCGGGACACTGGGCCATGAGTGCATTTTGGTAAATGGGATCAATCGTTGTCTACTTGAAATTGTGGTTCAAACATTGATTCGCGTTCTCGTTGCTCAGCAAGCGGTTGGATGGAGTTCATCCACATCTCTGCATTCTGTACCATTGTCAATCAACAATTTGATCAGAATCTAGATTCACAAGTACCATGGTTCATCTGGCCCCTTGTCTAGACCTAAAGTAACGCTTCCAATAAAGACTGTCAAATTTGGTCAAATGAAATTAGAGCTGTTGTAGGTTCTCCACGGTCTTGATCATTTCAGCGACCACACACGCGCAGTCCTCAGATACTCGCCGTACATTATTCCACGGCGAGAATATGTCAGGTCATTCTCCGATTGCACAGGTATTGCGCTTTGACATCTTTTGACGAAATGCTGCATTTTGTGAGCCAACCTGCGATACTTCCGCACCCCATTCGATGACTGCTCTAAAAGCTAGTGAGCCGATGCCGCGGGCGTCGACGTCAGGCACTACTTGGGTGCATTGGAAAGACGCCTTCAATACTCGATCGCCGGCTTTGTCATAAGTCTGTTCCGTCTTCGAGCGCATACAGCAGATGCCGAGCTTACATTCTTTGTATAAAGACCCTGTTTTCCGTCCACGTCGCGCAACCAAATCATCCTGACAAATTCCATAGCCAAATCGTTTCCAATATTTCCAGAGCCTCGACATCGAGCTGCGTCCAACAACCGCCGCTGATTTAGTCATGGAAATATCATTGCGTCAGGCTTAGCCCTCGGCGCTGGCAAGTCCAACGGCAGATGGGACAGCCTAGCCAAAGGAGCAATACGCAGGAGAGGCGAGATTGTCGGTACATTTAAAGGTGGTCAGTCCCACGGGTTGCTACTTGAGATGTGTGCCCTGCAATGCCTCCAGATCTTGACTTTCTGGTCCGTCTGGATCATAAGGAAGTGCTTTCTTGCTCCGTCGGTAGGTCATACTTTCCTTTCTGCCCTGCGATCCGATCGTGACTTTGCTGCCAAACTTCTGACAGGCGAGTCAATTAGAAAGCGTGTTTTACCCTGCAACACGAGGGTGAGGGACCTCTGCCGAGCAGAACAGCCCCAGCATCCGTCCACGTAAAAGGTGTGCTCATCGACAGATCAGTCAAGGAACACAAATCGGTCCGGGGCGCGAAGACATCTGTGGAATAGTCCTTATAAGCAATGAGTTAAGCCAGCCGATGCCAGGTTCAAGTTAAAGCAGTCCGAGTTGATCAAATTACACATGACGATCGGCAATGGTTGAAGTCCGAGCTGCGAGCATGTTGAGCCGCAAACTTGACAAGTAAGTCCGGATATAATTTTCTTTAGACCTTGATCTCTCTATTTCATGCTTTTCCCTTCGTCACCATCAAGTGACAAGTCTTTGACCATTTTGATCACTCTTAACACGCCGGTCACGCGCGCCGCCCTGGAAGACATTGCCCGCGACTTCGACGCAATCGACATCCTGTCCTGGTACTTTGTGCGAGCACCCTTTCCCCTGTCGTCCCTCTCCCTGAGATTGAGCCTAACATCCTGCTTGATGGGCCTAACACCCTGCTTGGTGGCTACAAAGTGACGGTCGTCGGGACGCTGGTCATTGCCCAGGCAGTGGTGCTGGTCAATGTAAAGCAAGGAAGCAAAGCCAGCACACCTTCGTTAAGTTGATCACGGCGGGCATCTCGTCCCCGCCCATCCATGGCACGGGCTTTCGTCACGAGCAGAGTTTCTAAATGGCAATAAAGATGTACGCAGCGGCCCGCCAGGAAATCCGTGGGCTCTGGCTAAGTTCATGGGGTTTGCCACTGTATAATGCAGGTGAAGCATTGCCCAATGCTGAGGAGGGGCTATGCCTCGTATGACAATAGGCCGCATGAAATTTTCTATTTGCTTTCTGTTTTGGTGGCTCATGGTGTAATAGTCTGCGAACCAACCTACAAAGATTGACAGCAGGGTCAGCCTAGAGACAGCGGTCAGGCCATGGACCGTCTGATGTCTAGAAACACGGGAAGACCGCAGACCTGGAGGTGCAGATCGACGAATACTACACGATTACCAGAAAGTTACATACCAGAACTCCCACAGTCGGCTCGTACAAGAAAGTTAAATCGGCTGCCTATGGTGAACCGATTGGTTCTATGTGCTGATGGTTTACCTAGAGCACTGCAGATACAGAAAGCCAAATGCTTACAAGAGCAGATGATACAAATTGAAGGTTTTCCTCGGATGTGCAATGCTATCGACTTACTACGCTCGCATGCCTCCTGAATAGTGGCGCGTTTTGCCGGTTTTTGTCAAACTCACGGCCGAAGCGATCGAAGCGATCGAAAATGGGCGGACGCTCGCCCTGGCGAATTCTTTCTACTTTGGAGCCGAGCTGTCAGCCTGGTACACCTACCAGTGTTTTGTCATTTTGTGAGCGACCTGCAGCCCTTCTGGCTGGTCCTGAGCGGGGGTCCGCGCCAGGTTGTATGGGAATCTGGAGTGGCGGCTTCCCCTTTGCCCGGTCACTAATTTTTCGGTTCCACTGACCGAACGTGATCTCCGTGGCCCCACGCGCCTTACCCAATGGCGAAAGCGACCCCTGGCGCTTGTGTTCGGGGGCATAGATGGCTGGAAGCGCCACGAGAGCCATTGCTCCGCAGACGCTGGCTCACGGACTCACAAAGCTTGAGTTTGCTCACCCGAGCCTGACCAACTGCCTCGGTCAATGACGGCGAAATCTACGCGCCTGCGGTCGCGATGTTGCTTTGAATATAACCATATTTCGTAAGCTACAGTCAATGAACACTCAGGCAGTCTTGCACCAGGTGAATGAGGACTCAGTCAGCACCTATAAAGAGGGTGCTTCCTTAGACAGTGCATGATTGTGGCAAGGTCCCTGCAAGGACACAAAATTGACGAGAGACGCCTCACATGGGGAAGACCACCACACACGGATGCGTTTCTTCGCCTGCTACTGCTGTCTCTCATCATGTGCTCCCCTTACTGTGGAAACGTTTCCCATGACGAGCCACCATTCATCTTGCATCAGCAGGACGGCGAAGCATTTTTGTTATGCGTGATTCCTCAACTCCATCCCTCTGCTGTGAAGACTTTCCCACACATCCAACTTCTCTTGGCCAGGTGATGATGCACTGCAACGCTGGGCAGGTGGCGAGGACTCAGCAATCGCTAGCCGTCGTCGGAACCGTGTTAATTGAAGGGAGGATCCAACCACGGTGTCCGACCAGCGCCGGTGGGGAAACGAGAAAAGGTCAGCGCAAAGACGAGACATGTTCGCGCGCTGTTGGCTTTGAACCTTTCGGGGTCAGCCGACTTGTTTGCCCCTCCATCTTGGCCAACTGGATGACCGCGCGCACGGATTTTAAGCATGCGATACACTGCGCGGCGCCCACGGGTTGAATACCTTAGGTAGTCAGACTGGTTCTCGACAGGCGGGGTCTCGCAATCCTTGGCACACCCTTGCTATCTGGCGGCGGCGGAGCGTAACCCTGAGGGCGTAAAGTGGCTTCGAACTAAACAGCGAACCAGGCACAACGCGCGGCGCCATAATAGAGGAACCCGTTCGCGCCCAGTCAATCTAGAAAAGGGGAAGTGGGCGCGCGGAACAGTAACGGCGCAGTGAGATGAGATGAATGTTTAAGTATTGGGGGTGCGAGAGCATGGAGGGTCGGACGTGGCGCTCGGGGGTGTTTGCCGTTGGCTTACGCTGCAGGCAGGTGGATGGGCTGTGCGTAGGCCAACACTACCACAACAGGATGGCCAATGCAAGGCGCGCGAGATTAGACAGCCCACCCGTGAACATTTTCTCAGCAGCAAAACCCGATTGCTCCGCTATTGGCGGCTGCATGGGTACGGAAGTAAATCCGCCCAGGGTTCCTTGGACTGCCGTCTGCTCCCTCTCGTCATCGACATTCGTTTTGCAGCATGCGTTGAATCTTCTCTCATCGGTCTTCTCGCTCCTTTTGTCCTCTGGCACCTTCAGCCAAACCACCCTCATTTGCTCCCTTTGATTTCGTCGTCTTCCTCCTCTTTGAGAGTCGCACTGTTTGCAATCATTCGCTTGCTCCTTAATACAGCTTTTTTTTTTTTTTACCGCATAATAGCGTCCTAAGCAACCGATCATTCGTTCATGCCTACGGCGTCCATCAAGTACTCGATCGTCTCGTGTCCCGGCCACATTTGCTGTGTCGTCCCGCGTTCCGACTTGCAGCGATTTTGTCAATATAACAAACGACTCCTCATCCTCTATCAACCAGAAAGCTGGGGGTCACGGACGACACCGCTATCTGCTCGAGGGGCTGTAGCTGGTAGCGGACCGCCTTTTCGTTCTGCCGTCCTTCGTTCAACGGTTGCCAGCAATATTCTTCAACTTTCTTCGGCATTGCCTTTTCAAGCAGGCGATCAGGTCGACGCGACGAGATATAGTTCATCTGTGGAGATGCAGTCATGATTCGTGCACAGCCGATCAGCAGCGCATTTCCTAGCCCTGGCTCTCCACCGGGCATGAGCACGTCCAAGAGTTCTAAATCCTCGTCCTTTCAATCACTTAACAGTGATGAAGGTAGTGTTTTATCAGATGCAAATCACTTCGAAGATATCGGTCTCGACGACGAAAATGTTCATTCAAGGCTCAGTATCCGTCCAGGGCCCAATCCTTTAATTGCCTCGACCGGTCGCAATTTGGCTGGCGGCAAACGAGGGCCGAAGCCGCCAAGGTCCTTCCAAAACCTTCACGACAACGTTTACAGTGCCAATCCAAGGAGCACGAATGTGGCAGGACTGACTGATCCGCGTCTTCTATCCCTCACCAGAGGCTACTCTACCACATCCCTACCGAGTCTATCGAGAAACCGTAGCGTCAGTCCCGGTCTTTCACTGACTGTCAGAGACATCAACGTGCCGACCAAGCCGCGACCTCGACGAGGGAGCTGGCAGTCAACAGCTGGGCGGCGCAAAAGTCTCCAAGAGCTCGAACACGAATGCGATGAGGACGACGGCGATGACATACCCGACGGTATCGTGTTGGACAATGTTCCCATCTCGCCTCGACCGGCTCACGAACGGTCACCCAGTCGTACTCCTTCAATGTCCCCTCGGTCAGATGGTACCTCCAAGGAACGGGTACGAAGCCTTGGCAACGGAACTCCACCTGTGGCCCGCGCCCAAGGCTCTCTCCGTTCTCCATCATGGAAATCAGATGGTGGAGACCAACCGTCATCCACCTCTTTGAAAATGCGAGCAAATGGTTGGAATCTAGCCCTGGCCGACCTGAATGCTGACGCCAAAGCATTGACCGAGAAACTGGAGGAGCACGCAGATGAGTTCGATATTCACTCTAGACGACCTTTAGGAGCTGTCAGACCAAATACCTGGACGTCGACGAGGGTGACTCAAAACAAGATGTACGAGAAGAAGGAGCGCGTAAAATCATCAACACCTGAATTACCCCCACTCCGCAAAACCAATATCACCGTGGACCCTTTGCCAGTCTCCAAGGAAAAGGAAGCTGTTCTGAGTCGAACTCGACCATCGTGGCTACCTCCAAAAGATCCTGCAGAAGAACGGCGTCATTTGCGTGAGTATCAAAAAATGATGATCGCCAGTGCGAAGGCGGATGAAAGGCGTGAAGCTGCCAGACGGACGAGAGCTACTTGCAAGGACACAACTGTCGATCATTTGATGCATGTCTGGGAGAACACCATCATCCCGAGATGGAACGATGCCATCATTGAAAGACGGACTCGAGACATGTGGTGGCGCGGTGTAGCCTCCAAATGCCGCGGGGTTGTATGGGCCCGGGCCATCGGCAACGAGCTGGGTCTGACAAGAGACACGTACTCAACTGCGCTGTCTCGAGCGCGTGATCTTCAAAATCGTGTCCGCACAGACAGGGCGGACGCCGAAGATGCTAGGCGGGGAAAATGGTTTGAACAGATTCGCAGAGATGCGAGTGACAAGACCTGGAAAGATATGCGTATCTTCCAAAGTGCCGGCCCTCTGAATGAGGCTCTGATCGATGTCTTGAGTGCATATGCCATGTATAGGAATGATATTGGCTATGTAGCGGGTTGCGATGTAAGGATCAGCATTCTTTCTTCTCACATTGATTTATCGCGCAACTGCTAATGTTTGAGCTATCAGACCATAGCTGCCATGCTTCTTTTGAATCTCAACAGCTCGGAGACGACATTCATTGCTCTCGCCAACATGCTCAATCGACCTCTCCCGCTATCCTTTTACACATCCGATGAGACAGCTCAGATGTCAGTTTACAATTTGGTCATGCAAACACTTCTGCACAAAGCACCACCACTTTATGATCACCTTACCAAGACCCTGGAGGACGCGAGACCTGAGATGTACCTCAATGGTTTATTTCTGAGCATGTTCACGAGTCACCTGACTATCGAAGAGACGGCCAGACTGTGGGACGTTTACGTTTTCGAAGGTGACGCCGTGCTCGTTCGTGCTGCTGTGGCTTTTCTTCTTTCTCGGGAAATGGCACTACTTGGCAGCAAAACGGCGGGCGACGTCATGGAAGTGATGTCGCGTGCGAATCCCCGAACCGGATCCCATGCATCGAGCGAAGCAGGAGCTGGAGATAGCTTCATGGATGCAGTCCGGGAAGCCGGCAAGACTTAGCACACAGGGGCTTACTTGAAGTCCCTTATCACTCCATCAAGTCGGCAAGGCTACACAACATCGCAATGCGAGGTCGTTTGTGGCCAATGATTGATACATACCAATTTCAACGAGCGATGACGTTTTTCCAAACATGAAAGGCGAAGCATCAGGTCGAGGCATCATTAAGACCATTTCTGCTAGAACATGGGCTTTTTTTTATTGGGTGGGATTTTACATGAAAGCGGGAGATTTCGAAAACATACCGTTTCTAGAGGTGTTCAGACGAAGAAGATAAAATATGGGGACATCAACGGGCGATATTGCATTAATATTTGGTGGGAGCGAAGTCTTATTGTTGTTTGCATACTTGACGCGCGCGGCTGGTCGCCAATACGGGATATTGGACAGCCGTTGGATAAATCAATCTTTAATGTCTACTGCCTTAGTCTGCCACAGTATCTAGGGCTCGGCTTTCGAACATGTTCCTTGGTGATTGCAGCGAAGCGACAAAGCAATAGCGCAAGAAAGTCTCCATGAACATGACAGCATAGCGGAGATAAACTGGGCAAACAAAATCTGCAACCTTGAGAAATTATGTCGAAAGTCCTTTGATCATGCTCAAGCTGGACTTCAAAAGGACCGAATGGCACGATGGGCGGAGTTAAGAACATCTCAATCACGTGATGTCTCGAAACTCTTGAGATCTGGGTGGACAAGAAGACGCCCGCACCATTTTTGTCATACCCCAACTCGAGATTTCAGTCACAGGCGCATTACACGCCGTGCCTCACTCAGAAGTCGATGACGATGCAGAGGTCTTTGGTCTCTTGGATACATCTTGGACCCACTTGCGACATTAACCTATCATGATTTCAAGCTACAGCCATGGCGACGTGAAGAAGGTCATGGTCCGGGGCACGATCAGTTACCTTGAATCCCAGGGCCTTCCGGTTAATAAGACAGCCATTTTCAAGCACTTCGATCTCACACGCTCTCAAGGATATGCGGCCCTTAACACGCCGAGCTCGTTGCGGAATGATCCTGAATGGGAGGAGCGGCGCGGCAGACCCGGCAAAATTTCCGATGAAGACCAGCAGAAGATGGAGAGCATCCTGTGGGACGTGGCGTTCGAACACGTCGTCTTGAACTGGCAGGGCTTGGCGAAGCACGCGGGCCTCGGTGTTGAAGTCACGAAGAGAACGTTACATAGAACCATGGGAACGCTGGGGTATCGGAGGTGTATTGAATGTGGTCAAAGCTGCGTCAACATCAAGGCCAGAGATAAGCGCGTGGAATGGGGACGTAAAATACTGGAGAGAATGCCCAGCGCGGATGACTGGAAGACTGTACGGTTCAGCGGCGAGCTGCATTTTGGATTTGGGCTGGACGGTACCATGAGGGTGTTGCCGAGGATAGGAGAGAAACATTGCCCGTCGTGTGAGGCTGCTCCAGATGTGAACAAGTGGTCGAGGGATGTAAGGAGGGTTCATGCCTGGGTGGCTGTGGGTCATGATTTCAAGAGCGACCTGGTGTTCTATGATGACTCGACAACACCGCAGTCGACGGGTTTGATGAGTATGGAGGTCTACAAGGACAAGATTCTGCAAAGAGTCGTCAAGACATGGGTGGCTCCGTCAAACGGCGGCCAACGATCGTTCATACTTCAGGAGGACTTGGAGACGTTTGCGCACGGGGGCCTGAGCAAAATGAATCCCGTGCAGGAGTGGAAAGACGCCGTCGGACTGCGATATCAGTTCAGCTGCGGCGACTGTCCGGATCTGTCGCCGTTAGATTCCCTTTGGCCGCCCGGGAAGCAATGGAAGATGGATTCGCCTATTAGGGAATGGGACGAGAAGACACTGAGGGCCGCAGCCAAGAGAGCGTGGCAAGAAATCATTGTTCCGCAAGATGGAGTGAAGCTATGGATCGGCTTGATGCCGGCAAGGTTGAAAGAGTTAATTGATAGCGAGGGCAGAATGGTACCTTGGTAAGCGGCTCTATTGTTTTTGTTTGTGTGTCGAGTGCATGTGCAGTCACATAGCGATGCTTCATTATACATTTTCTGTTGCTTGCGCAGCTCTTACTCGCACATGGCTACCACCTCCACGCAACTTGGTCAGGAGATATTTGATCAAGACCTTGAGCGTGCTATCGAGATTCGAGGGCCGTTGAGGATCATGCGTGCTCCTTGTCCCGGCCAAGCAACGTGAGCAATCTCTCGCACTGATGATTGGAGACCATGCTGAGCAGGATCTCTGTCTCAATGGGCACATAAGACCAGCTTCGGGGAGGAGAAGAAACAATATTGGCAGGATGACTCTATCACACTCGCATAGCAGGTTTTCTCCAGCTCTCATCTGTGTTATTCAGGGACTCCATCTAGAAGTCTTCCGGTAGCTTTCGCTGGCGAACGAGCAGCAAATCAACGTTGCAACACAATCCACTTTGCGAGTCCAACGCGGCTCAAGGGTGTCGCAAAGCGCAGTATTGCCATTCACAATCACACTCTGCAAGTGTGACGCATCACTTTACAGCCAGCTGAAGGCGCTTGGACGGTAACTAGTGATGCAAGTCTGCGACTATTTACGCGGCAAAAGTCTTGCGATGCCCATTCAAAGAAGACTCATCCTTGATGACATGCTGTCACACGGATAAATGAGGGCATTGCTTTAGGGGCAGATGCAGTGTTGCCGGAGAACAACTCGGGGATGGAGGGGGGAAGGGCAGCCTACTCGGCCGGTGCAGAGGTGGGAAGGTTGTCGAGCACAATCGTGTTGCGGCTCATGATAGCGGGTAGAATTGAAAGGAAGTGTAAAAAACCCAGAGGTCATCCTTTCATCGACTAGCCAGTCAGAGTCATTCCATGCTGTAATTTGCGCAGCAGCCCAGGGATGCTTTGACTGAACGAAGGTCGTTGCGATCAATTTTTATGCTGAGCTTAGGAAAACCACAACGAGATGGAAAGGGGCACCTCAATCTGGTGCCAATTTTCACCTGTACTACCGTCGATAATTACTAAAATGCCTACACCAAGGGGAAAACTTTACAGAGCGGCGAGCCGCGGGTCGCAAAGAGTATCGCCTTCCAGGCCTATCCTGAAGCAGTTACCGGGACGTTGACAAATCATTGTCGAAATCGAGTGCAAATTATCTCTCGATATCGCAAGTGCCCAGGCTTTTGCAATGGCGATCAGTCGATTGGTGCGTCGAGGGTCGTACTGCTATCTTGTTACTCAAGTGCTGTATGCTGAATTCGACTCCGAACAATGGTAGCATTTTTTGCCCCTCGGCAAAAGATCTTTTGCTGACTCTCACATGCTCTTTATCGGGAAGGGAATTGGCCACGGCATACCACGTAGCGCGCAAGTTCTCGGGTTACAGCACTGTAGATCCTGTCCAGTCGAGGCCCAAGTGCTTCGGCATGGAGCTGATTACAACACGGGCCGTGGCCGCAGCCGCGCTCGCGCTTTCTGTTGGGAAATTTGTTGGGTCACTTCCTCTGACGTGCCAAGGCGCATGCCCCCTCGATCGTCTGGTGTTAATTCGAAATGCCCCTCTTCAGCTGACCGACCACGCATGTCTCAATTGCGCAGCATCCCATTATGACAATTCGAAGCTGACCAGACGCCCGAAAAAGCGAGGTAGACGCAACATGAGAGCAGCTTACTGATGTCGATGACAGGGCCCGATTGAAGCAAAAGCATTGCTCGTAAACCCTCTCCTGCCGACTTCTGAGCCATCTTCCCCGAGATCGTCATCGCCACAGCCGGGGGTCTGAATTCTGCGCTTTGCTTTCAGATTAAGCCCTCAGCAATCGCTAACGAGCGCACCATTTGGTCGGAACACAAGTTCAGAGGAGGCGAAACTATCACTGCTGGCTTGCGTCCAGGTAGCGGGGCGTAAATGTCAGCGGGGAGCCAGGCCCCCTTGCATCAGAACGACGCGTCGGTCTTTCCGTGCGGTGGCAAATCGGCTTCACATGTTCATTCAGGGAAGACTTCGTATCCAAGGCAAGTAAAAGTTTGACTGTTTTGTATCATCGATTGAGGGGGGTTACAGCGCTTCTACGGTCGGTCGCAGGGGTTGGGTAGATCAACGCATTGATCGGACAAGGCCAAAGACAGACAAAAGCACTCCGACACACATCCCAGCCCGACTCAGGCTCCAAGGCTCCCAAGCTTTCTCAAAGAGGCTGAAGACACGTGTATACATACGCACGAAGTAAATGGTCCAAACCTATGTAGAGTGTTTCTCTCCGTATCTGAGCCGAGAAAAAAAACCCACGTTCTCCTGTTTATCACTGTCCTCGGGCACCTGCAGACTGCAGGCACTCGCATACTGTTATTGAACGTCTCTGCCGTTTATCGGCGATCGAGGAAGCTGACGACTGGCCGTGCAGTCTGGCCAAATGGAACCAGGCAGGCGTGGTAGGCAGGCAGACTGCGTTTGAGATCCGAATCGGACTAGGCAGCAAATCTGGTATGGGGGTACAGATGCTTGTAGGAAAAGAAGGGTTCAGGGCGGGGCCGCGTCAAGCCAGCTTGCAGTGTTGCCCCTCAGAGCTCCAGATCTTCCCCTCTTCTTTACAGCTACCAAGCCCCGCCAGCACCCACCACTCAGAGGGTTGTTCATTCATACAAAATGAACATTGAAGTAATCACCGAAGAGAAAAAAGAGATCAAGAGCAATACATACTTGGTGAGTCGCAAGGTTGAGCAGCTACCCTGGAATTACGATGACCACATATGATTTGTTCTCATAAACATCTGGCGACGCCTCATGAACCGGTCTTCAGAGTCAGCCACAAATGGCTGCCGAGCAAGGTCAGAATGCATGTGGCATTGCAGATGAATGACAGGTGACGGATGGTAGGTGGGTTGTGTGCAGGTGGGTCAATTCACGGCCAGCAGGCATTGCCATGGATGATTCTGGCCCTTTGACGGAATGCTCCCCAAAGACTGCCTCGTTTGGCTGTCCAGTGTATCGATGATGTTACCACAAGTCATGACGCGGTACGCTGCCATCGTCATCTTTGCCGCACACGATCCATGCTTGCACGCGGAACTCAAACACAACGTCTGCGCACAGGTTGCGGGCACGGGTAGCCAAGATAAGGTGTGCCCAAGCATGGGGCGTCCGCTCACACATTCCACAATCTGCGCCACGGCTTATTTTGCCACAAGTGGCAAGAGTAAGTTGCTGTCCTTGCATCTTGCATCACTACTCCGTACTCCGTAGAGGCGGTCATTAATTATGGCCCTGCAGCCAGTGGGGATCTTGCAAGATCTATTGATTACGGGTTTTCAGCCTTCGTTTTGATAAATTCGATTCTGCACTGGGTTCCGTTCTCTTGCCAGCCCGTGTGCTTGACCCTAGTCAGTCCGTAGGCGCGCGGCTTGCCCGCCCTGTTGTGACTGCCGCTCGAATTAACCTTTTTTCTTCTCCCAAACCCTGAAGGGTAAGAAGGGGGGAAAGAAGAGGGGGGGGTAAAGGAAAACTGGTCTGAGCCCCTTTTCCTTCCAAATATCGGCCGCCAGTGGCTCTGCATTGCCGCCCACGTTTCAAGATTCGACAGCTCTACTGGTTTGACCTTCATGCCCTCCCTTGCCACGATGTGCCGAATTCGTGGTCAAGCATTCTGCAGTCGAAGCCGTACCTAGTACGGAGTACTCCGTAGGTCGTAGGCACGCACGCCATCCTCAGTGGCCCTTGCTTCTTCCACTCTGCTCTACGGAGTACCCTCTCTCATTATTCCGGAGTACATCCATGTGTCCCTTGTCCGTGCTAATAGTGGCACGCCCCTGGTCCCTCCCGCTGGCCCACAGCACCCTGCAACCCCAACAAAAAGAACCGAGGACAATATTTTTTTTGCCTGCCGCTACTGTTTCCAGAAATCTGGAGACATTTTGCACTTTTGACTCTTGACAGCCTGCGTCGAATCACAGTCCTTATCACATTCTCTGTTACCTGCGCTCAATTGCTAGCCTTTGCTTGACTTTTTTTTTCTTCGTACTCGTTCAGGTCCTCTCTCATTCATCCCATCAACTGCTTTTCTCAACCTTGAATAATCCTTCTGATTCCGACTACTCTCGTGGACCGACAACATGGCTTCCGCTGCTTCTGCACTCCAAAAAAATCCTGTTTTGCGGCGAACAGCAACCACGACCACCGTTACCGACTCCGAGTCTTCTGCGGCTGTTTCTCCCGCAGATTCTCCCCGACACTCAGCCTCGTCCACATCATTGTCGTCGCTCTCCGATCTCGACGTCAATGACAAAACGGACCCCTACGCTGGTCTCCGAGACACCTACGGAAATGCCTTCACACCTCCTAATTTCACTATCAAGGACATTCGTGATGCCATCCCCAAGCATTGCTTCGAACGCTCAGCCTTAAAGGGTTATGGGTATATTTGCCGAGATATCATTTGTCTCGCCAGCACTTTCTACATCTTCCACAGTTACGTTACGCCCGAGAATGTTCCTTTGGCATCTCTACGGTTCGTACTTTGGGGTGTTTATACTGCTTTGCAGGGACTATTCGGAACCGGCCTCTGGGTCATTGCACATGAATGTGGTCACGGCGCCTTTTCTGATTCCACTTTCGTCAATGACGTTACCGGCTGGGTGCTCCACTCGTCTCTGCTCGTCCCGTATTTCAGCTGGAAGTACTCCCACAGTGCTCATCACAAGGCGACTGGCCACATGGAGCGTGACATGGTGTTTCTTCCTCGGACCCGCGAGCAGCAAGCGACTCGCGTCGGGCGTATGGTGGAGGAGCTTGGCGAACTTTGCGAGGAAACTCCTGTCTACACTCTGTTGCACCTTGTTGCTCAACAGTTGATCGGCTGGCCCAACTATCTGATTACCAATGTCACGGGTCACAATTTCCATGAGCGTCAACGAGAGGGTCGCGGCAAAGGCAAGAAGAATGGCATCGGTGGCGGCGTGAATCATTTCGATCCCAGAAGCCCCATCTTCGATGGTAAGCATGCCAAGTACATCGCTCTGTCAGATGTCGGTTTGGCTCTTGCTTTCAGTGTTTTGGCTTATCTCGGCAACCGCTTCGGCTGGGCGAACATGGCTGTTTGGTACTTTATTCCCTATGTCTGGGTCAACCATTGGCTCGGTAAGTCAACAAATTGTTCATACGCTTTCTTACCTCCTTTGCGTCTCCTTGTTTTTCGAAAGGCCAAGTTTCTGACGGGCATTGAAGTCGCCATCACTTTCCTCCAGCACACAGATCCTAGTCTCCCTCATTACACTGCTGATGAGTGGAACTTTGTTCGTGGGGCTGCTGCGACCATCGACCGCGAAATGGGTTTCATTGGCCGTCAATTGTTGCACGGGATAATCGAAACCCATGTCCTCCACCATTACGTTAGCTCGATTCCGTTCTATAACGCCGACGAAGCTTCTGAGGCCATTAAACCAGTCATGGGCAAACACTATCGCTCTGACACTAAAGACGGTGCTTGGGGCTTTATTCGTGCACTGTGGTTGAGCGCGCGCTGGTGCCAATGGGTCGAACCCAGTGCTGATGCTCAGGGTGCTGGCAAAGGTGTCCTGTTCTTCCGCAATCAGAATGGTCTCGGTACCAAGCCCATCTCGATGAAGACTCTGTAAGGGGGGTTGTGGCAGGTTAGAAACAGTAGAGGTGTTCTTTGTTAAGCGGTGCGATTTACTATCAGGATTATCCGACAGGCCATCTTTCGGCAAGCCACGATGACAGATACGACGTCCAGCTACGCTCGCAGTCTATGGATCAGCATCGCGGCACACTTTCGAGCATGATCCTTAAGCGGATAGAAATTGTCTTGTAGACAGACTTTTGTTAAAGGTCATATATAGATGCGTCAGACCTAAACGATTCATATACCAAGCATCATTGGAAATACTTTTGAGGCCGCACCATTTGGGCAGCTCTTTTGCCACACAGAGAATAGGAAAGGGAAGCCGCGCGAAAATGAGCTCAATTGATGCGACCACATCACCCACGTCTGGACATTCAGGACGTTGGTCACTGGTACGATCGGTAACGTCCATGCCATCCATATTCTTTGCAGATAGGTCACTCCCGGCATACGACGTAAAGCACTAGATGTCTGATATAAGCCACACCTACTGACAGCATGGCATAATATGAGCGCACATGTCCCGATCATCACGACCCCTCCCCCCGGCTTCGGCAATCTACAAGACCGGCAGGGTCAGTTGGGAAACTTGATCCGGCGCATGATGCACGAAATGCGTGACAGGCCTGGTCCTCGACTCGTCACCAGTGCCGGAGTTGCGCAAATAGTGAGGATGATTTCCGCCCGCAATGATCAGACGAACAGCGTGGCCCTTCTTGAAACGATGGGCGCAATCCGGAAAGGTCAGGCACACATCCCGGTTGATTTGTTTGGGATCCAGTCGTCTGTAGATCTCTGTCACATATCGCGCGACATGCCTCTCGTCGACGTCGCTTATGCGGATGAACAGATCGGCCTCGCCGTCGCTACTATGGTGAATGTTGACTGAACAGCAACCCATGATTTCCAGGTCACTTGTCAGAGGTGCGCTGGTGAAAGAGAGGACGTCGTCGCGGTCTGTCAGGGCGTTATCAATGTACTGCTCGCTATGGGAAAGTCGCGGCCCGCCAACGGCCGGGGTTGGATTTTCGGGGTCAAAGGTGAAAGTGGACTCTTTGCTCCCGGTCCGTGGCTTTTCCTCAGCAAGCACCATCCCTGGATAAAGAAACAGGATTTTGGGTGTAGTTGAAAGCGGCCAGATATCAGCGGTGCGCCACTCATTTGCACCAGTGACGTAGAAGCGAACTGGAGATTGCCTTCGGGCGTCAGGTCGCTTCGCGAGGTGCTGCTCGAGCCACTGATACGTCTCGAACATAACGGTCTCAGAATAGATCTTTGTATGGTGCCATGGGCCGACGGTCAGAGCGACTTGCACGCCTCGTTTTTGCAACGTTCGGTATTGGGCCATGGTCTGGTCGAGAAACACATCTTGCCAACCCGAGACAAGGAGTATGGGCACAGTGGCTTTCTCGACGGCGCCGAGATGCTGCATGGGCTTCCAAAAAGGATCGGTGAGATCTGAGCACACGATTCTCTCCCGGAGCCAGGGCGTCTTGTTGTTGAAGTATCGATCGGCCTCGTCGGCAAGCGGCACACATGTGAATATGGACTGGAGCGACTTTTTGTTCCAATACATTCGAAGACGATCCCAATTACTGTCCTGGTGTGCGATAATGTTTGCCCACGTCAAGAGATCTAGATTGAGGGCGCCTGTACCCCAAACGTATCGGCCCAAATCATGAGGCCCGACCGCGATGACGGCAGCCGCCATGTCAGATGGTTGATTTTCCAGCGTCGCCCACTGCGTGAGACCGAGATAGGACCCGCCGACCATGGCAAAGGAGCCCGTGTACCAGGGCTGCTCTTGCATCCATGCCACAATGGCCTGCGCGTCGACCGTGTTGGTTGAGCCGGCATCGAACACACCCCCGGATCCAAAGGTGCCTCTGACACTGACCAAGAGGCCCTGGTAGCCGCGCGACGCAAAGAGCCGAACTGTCGCGACAGCCATGGCAACGCCACGGCCATAAGGACTCATGGAGACGACCGTTGCAGTCGGTTTGACGCCGCCAGTCGGCTGGTAGAGATCCGCGACCAGGCTGATGTCATGGGTCGTACTAATCGGGACCTGGAAGGTATCGACCGTATAGCTGCATGTTTCTACTGGCAGGCCCCAAAACCATGCTGCCACACGATCTACGGCCCAACGAATGACTCCTCTGGCTTGAGGCATAGTGAGGGGTGCAAATGATGGTGAAGAAGAGGCCTTCAGCCGTCCCGCGACTGCTCAGGTAGCGTAGCGAGGCATAAAAATAGGATGCATTGTATTGCTGCTCGGGTCCGACGTCATATAAGGTAGCGTCGATTATGCAGTTCATTCTCGCTGCGGCTGCGTGGTTGAACATAAAGCTCGATCCTTGGTTGCACGAATTTTCGCCTTGGCACACAATGTTTATCTTTCCTTTTCCTTTTCCGCATTTCGATGAGGACAACCACATTTCTCTTGTTTGATCACTGGTCAGGCACACCGGTATCAATCTACGGCCCCTATCTGCAGGGTAGCTTCATTCAAAAGCTACACATGTGCTTGATCGTGTGGGGGATGTTTTTCGAAGAAACAAACCAACCCCACTACAAACCAGCCCCACTATCCATCCGTTCATTCCCTGTGCGCGGGAACGTGCGGCCACACCTTCTTTGAAAAGAAACCATGCTGAAATGGCATTCCTGACGCTGCCTGCTGCACGGGTCATGCTGCGACCCTTGCCTAGCCTCACGGCATTTGCAGATACGAAAAGCACACGTCTTGAGGCCTTGCATCTTGTGCCCTGTTCACAATCAGCCCAAGCAACGGCCGCTTGCGGTCTGACAAGCACGGCACCGGGAACTGAAGGCTCCTTAACGAGGATCCTGCAGGGTATTAGATCACTCCCGGCACGGATCCAGGGGCATCTGCACGGATCAAAATTCGCGCACACAACTTGCCACGGGGAATTGGGCGAACCGCTTTCCTGGCCCGTGATGCTGTGTGACTGTGCATGCTGACATTTTCCTGCACTCATCGTAATACGGCGGTCTGGGATCACGTACGTAGCAGCATGATAAAATAAAAAAGGAAAACGGAACACAGCAGACTAAAAGAAAGAAGAGCCCCACCTGGTGGAGCCCGCGCGCCTTCTGCCAAATGACGAATCAGCTCAACACCGCAAACTTATCGACATTGGGCAATTTGTCGAATAGTGTGTCAAGGCGGGCGCGCGCTGGCCCTTGCCTGCAATGAGTTCCCGCTCGGATGGGTATCTGCCTGGCCCAAGCAAGATGATTGTGCCTGTGCCTGTCATGCGCCGCCGCCAGACCGAGCTCGTTCCGATTGGCCTAACCGGTAACCGTCTTCCCTGCCGCGTGCGTCTGTCGTAACGCAACATTTGCCTCAGACCTCAATTGACCGACAACAGAGACGTGTCATACCATGGACAATCTCAGGTCAAGGCCACTACTATTCGTATCACGCTATGACATGCTGGCGAGGGCTCGATGCTCTTCATACTCTCGATGTGGACGACTTCAGCTGGAGGCCGTGGCGCAGCCTGCGCAGACCACAATGGCCAGTTGCCACCTGATACGGGTTGCCTGCGTCGGGAGCTGATCGACATACGCACAAGGATGGTGATTACACACGATTAAGACGAACGACCAAATTTCCGGTGCGGCTGCGCTGGCCCGAGCCATCGCCGGCCGATCGCTCACTAGCCAGCCACAGCTGAACGGGTGTAGGGCATCTTGTTCTTGCGCAAAAGTTCGCCAGTTGCGCTTGCGCCCAGGGCTCTCGTATACGCGCGAGGAGGGTGTCCCCCGTGCAAGCCAAACTTGGTAGTTTCGCGCCGCTGGCCGACGCTTCACGTACCAATGACGCACAGGAACTAATGGAGCTGAGGCCCAGGGACGTGGGTTGCACCTTGTCGGCTGCCGGCATCAACGGCTTTGTACAATAATACCCGGCATTTTCTTTTTCCAGGAGAGAGGAACAATGAGCAAGCTTATCGCCCTAGGCGGCAATTGGTATGGCACCTGTGATTCAGCCTTGTGAGCCGGGTCAGGGCCCGTCAAGCTTTTGGGCTGGGAGCCGTGCAACAGGTCTATAGACGAATCATAGGATGACATGGCCATCTCACAGCATTGTCGGATATATTTTTGCCATTTCCCGCTTGTGACCATAATCGAAGGAGAAATGTGTTGCAAAATATCCCGCACGTCTCGAGGCCCGATCGATTTATTGCGGCCGGTCACCCATCAGTTTTCGGGTTGACTCCCACCCACTCCCTGACATGTCGATGAAAGGCCTCCGGTGTCTCTCAAGTAAGAGGGCTAAAAGTGCTAGAGTCCCGAGCCTCCAAAATGAAGACTGTGTCCCACATATCACTTCTGGCTCTTTCCTTACTAGCACAGTCTGCTGTCATTGAACCACGAGCAGTCAAGATCTTGAAGCACTTTGGAGAGAGCTCGACGTTTGACAAACTCTTTGCAGCAGCGCCGATTGGAGACCAGGTAACCACTCAGGATACGTGGACGGTTGTTTGTGACAGCTTTGAGCCCGGCAATGAGTGCAGCAATGCCATCGATGGGAACAACAACACATTTTGGCATACGGCCTTCTCTGGCTCCGGTTTACCCCATCAGATTGTCGTCGATCTCAAAACCACTCTGAACGTCAACGGGATATCGGCGCTTCCCAGGCAGGATGGCACTACACATGGCTACATTGCACGACACGAAGTGTCAGTGAGTTCAGATAATCAGAATTGGGAAGTTGTGGCGTCAGGAAACTGGTATGGCGGGGATAACACCAACAAATTTGCCAACTTTGAAACCAGATCAGCCCGCTATGTTCGGCTGAAGGCAATTAGCGAGGCATACGGCAACCAGTGGACAAGTCTTGCCGAATTGAAGGTGTACGAGGCCAAGGCAGGGCCGACGGCATATTCGGGCACTGGCAAATGGGGTCCGACAATCAACTTCCCAACCGTTCCCGTGGCGGCAGTCGTCGATCCGAATTCTGGCCAGGTGCTCGTCTGGTCTTCCTACACATACGATAATTACCTAGGATCAACCCAAGATCGGGTTTTCACCTCCATCTGGGATCCAGCCACCGGCGTCGTTACGCCAAAGCTAGTGGAGAACACGAATCACGACATGTTCTGCCCTGGCATCTCCATAGACGGCGCCGGCAAGATGGTTGTCACTGGCGGAAACTCTGCTCAAAAGACCACATTCTATGACTTTGGCAGCCAGACGTGGCTGCCAGGCCCAGACATGAACCTTGCCCGAGGTTATCAAGCTTCGGCAACCTTGTCTGACGGCCGTGTCTTTACCATCGGCGGCTGCTGGTCTGGCAACTGGTTTGAGAAGAATGGCGAAATCTACGACCCCAAATCAAACACCTGGACGAGCCTGCCCGGCGCGCTTGTCCATCCCATGCTCACCAACGATGCGCAAGGGATCTATCGTGCAGATAACCACGCCTGGCTTTTCGGCTGGAAGAACGCATCCGTTTTCCAGGCTGGGCCGAGTACAGCTATGAACTGGTATACTGTAGCTGGCAACGGAAGTGTCTCGTCGGCTGGGAAGAGGACTGGCAGCGAAGGCGCCGACCCAGACGCCATGACCGGTAATGCCGTCATGTACGATGCTGTCAATGGCAAGATTTTGTCCTTCGGCGGTTCTCCATCCTACCAGGACAGCAGCGCAAGCACCAAAGCGAACATCATCACCATCGGAGACGTAGGCACCGAAGCACAGTCTGAATCGGCCGGTTCGGGCATGTCAAGTCCACGCGCATTCCACACCTCAGTCATTCTCCCAGACGGAACGACGTTCATCGCGGGTGGGCAGAGTTATGCTGTCCCTTTCTCAGATGACAATGCCCAACTCACCCCGGAGCTCTACAATCCTGCAACAGACTCCTTCATCCAACAGCAATCCAACTCCATCATTCGTGTATATCACAGTGTATCTCTTCTTCTTCCAGACGGACGCGTGTTCAACGCAGGGGGTGGCCTGTGTGGCGATTGCACAACGAATCATTTTGACGGACAGATATTCACGCCCCAGTACCTGCTCACGGCGACTGGCGAGCCCGCTGCGCGACCTACCATCGACTCTGTGTCGCAATCAGGCCGTAGACTTACCATTGTCACCCCCTCGTTGATCAGAAGCGCCTCGCTCATGCGTTATGGGACGGCTACGCATACTGTCAACACGGACCAGAGACGGATCCCACTCACGTTGGACAGATCCGGGTTCAATCAGTATGTCGCAGACGTTCCGTCAGACCCAGGAATTCTCCTACCGGGTTACTACATGCTATTTGTCTTAGACTTCGAAGGAGTACCCAGTGTCGCAAAGACCGTCAACTTTTTAGTGTAGCAGCGGAGTACGAAGTTTTTTTTGTTTGGGGATCGACGACGGACCAGTTGGGGGAACGGGAATGTTGAGTATATAATGCCAGCGAAAAGAAGTTTTTGTGTCTGACTACACAAAGTCAGGCGTGCGGCCGATAGAGCCCTGTATGGCCTGCAGCCAAAAGTAATGAGTACAAAGAAATGGTGATAAGAATATATACACAATGAATGTAAAGAAAAACCTCAGTGCCACGCGCCTGCTCATTCGCATCAGTTCTCCTGTTCGCCGTTGAAAAATTTCTCTAGGTTGCTGTCGCTTTCAAACTCGACGTTGTTGTCCGAGTCTGGGGAACTGTTCTTCGGGTTTGAATCATTTTCCGTACCATCGCCAGGCTTGTCAGTGGAGCCGCCATTTCCAGGAGAGTCTTCATTTGTTGGCAAGTCACCCTTCTCGGGTGGGTAGCTTGGGAATTGGCCCTCGTCCGCCGGGTAATTCGCGTGGTACGGGTATCTGTTGAGACCAGGGCTGTCGAAGCTTGAGCCGTCAGTCGCATCAAGGAAGTCACCGTCGGGCTCAGAAGCTTCAATATCAGGCCAAGGGATATCAGACTCCGGCCCCGGGGTGCCAAAGTCGGGTCCAGGCGTGCCATTATCAGGTCCAGGGTTGCCAAATTCAGGCCCTGGCCCAGAACCAGGACCGAAGTCGGGGCCAGGAGCACCAAAATTAGGACTCGGCTCGCCATCGTCAGGTCTAGGACCAAAGCCAGGGCCGGGTGTCCCAAAGTCAGGGCCGGGTGTCCCAAAGTCAGGGCCGGGTGTCCCAAAGTCAGGACCCGGAGCGCCGAAGTCGGGTCCAGGACTGCCAAAGTCGGGTCCCGGCGTACCAAAATCAGGTCCAGGCCCAGAGCCAGGACCGAAGTCGGGTCCCGGAGCACCATTATCAGGCCCAGGCACACCAAAGTTAGGTCCCGGCGCACCAAAGTCAGGCCCGGGTGTACCATTGTCAGGTCCATGGTCGTCACGATCAGGCCCCGAAGGATTCTCTTCTTTCGAGGCGCCATTGAAAGCGAGCAAATTCACAGTGTCGGGGGGCAGATCCTTGATGACACCGGAAAGGGCCATTTGTTTCATAACTTCGCATAACTCGGGGCCAGCTCGCTGTCTATGGAGCGAGGCAAGATATGCAGCAAGGCCTGCAACGTGCGGAGATGCCATGGAAGTTCCAGTCAAGAGGCCCTTCATTGTGCAGTCAGTAATGTGTCAGCGCAAAGAACACCAAAGCAGAGAGAACGGCTTACCGATCGACCATTGGGCAAAGTGGAAAGTATCTCCTGGCCTGGGGCGAAAATGTCGACGACTGGACCCCAGTTCGACATGTCAAATCTGTTGTCGAACTTTGCTGTTGCTCCGACAGTGCATACAGACGGTTCAGATGCTGGAGAGATACTTGAAGCATCTTGATCATCGTTGCCGGCAGCCACAGATACGAAAAACCCATCCTCGCTCAACTTGGCGGCCGCTGCGTTCTGAGATTCCAAGTAGGAACCACCCAAAGACATATTGATCACGACACCTAAGGGACAGTCGCGAGAGCGCGCGTCCTCATGCACAAAGTCCATACCGGCGACGATAGCAGAAGATGTACCTCTGCTGCTTCTATCGAGGACTTTGACTCCAATGAGAGCGACTTTCTTGGCGACGCCGAATGTTTTACTGCCCAAGGTCCCCGCCACATGGGTGCCGTGGCCGTTGTCATCGGTATCAGAGCCGGGCACAAACGAAGTGGCCATGGTGGCTCTGCCCTCGAATTCCTAGCGTCGAATGCATTGGTCATCATGCGGTCGGCTGTACGTTCTTTCTCATCTAGCTTACCGGATGGTCGACGTCAATGCCCGTGTCAATGATGTAGGCGCAGACACCTTCTCCGCCGACATCGTCGAAGACATAGTTGGGAGAGCCGGGCTGTCTGTGAGAGATTCGAGACAGTCCCCAAGGTGCGCGATGCTGTTGAGTCATTTCAAACCCTGTAACAACATGATCCGGCTCAATGTAGTCGACCTGTGAACATTAACGTGAGTGACTTTGTGGCACAATTTCACTGCAGCGAACTCTGTCAACGTACGTGAGGATGATCTCGCAAAGCCTTTATAGACGATTCATCAAGCTCCGTCGCGAACCCCTTGAAGACATTACTGTATGTGTGATGCGCGTCTCCAGCAAACAGTCCCATGGCGCCGTCCAGCGCAGCAGCATCCGAATTGTCCTTCATTTTCACGATATACTTTCCAGGAATTACAGTCATATTGTTTCGAGGAAGCAGAACTGGCGCCGGGCTGTTCCGCTTCTCGGTTGGCAGAGCCGCCACAAGGGGCAAGAAAGGTAAAAGGTATGAAAGTAACATGTTTCAAAAAAGAGAAATAAATGCAACTGAATGAATGAATGGAAGTGAGAGCATGGCTCGATCATGAAGTTTAGCTGCGCGTTAACGCATCTAAATACTCGGTCTCGACAGACATCATGAGACCGAAAGATGGTTGTTCTGCGACCCCGGAAGCAGATCCAGTAGAATCGCTCGCAACGATCAACCCTGAGGATGAGAATTTTGCGCTTGTTGGGGTAGTATCAAAGCTCGAGAGTATCGTAACAGGTGTATGGGCCGTCAGCCGCTAAGGGAGCATTCTGCTCAGCAAAGACGATAAGTCAAGTGTCGAGCTTGAGCCATGACTTTGAGAGAGATCGGATGATGTCACCACACGTCAATATGTCGGGACGAATGTTACTTTCCAACGAGGATCACGGTCCGTGATGAACCCCACGGGCCTGCAGCCGCGTATCGGGACGCGTCCCGACGATACCGCGATGACATGAAACAGCGCACGGTGAATGGTGTTCCGACGAGTTGCATGGCGTCAGATGAATGCTGCTTTGGCGGTCCCCAGGACAATCACTGAGTGAGGACCAGCTTGAATCATCACACGTTACATGGGAACTTTCGGCGCCTCAATTCCTTGCGTTGGACGAGAACTATCGACAGACTAAAAGGAGTGAGTGGACGCTCTAGTTTTGCTTTTCATACTTTCTTTTCTGTCCACCACCGGGACTTCGCGACTTGATATCATTTTTCGGAGCATTTTAGATGCAATCTACCATTAATCATATCGGTGGAGGCCAGGTCACATAATGTAACTCTTTGCCGTCTTTATTGCCGGAGACCGGATGCAATCAAAAGGGTCTTGTCTGATCCCGCCCAAAGAAGCGCCAGGTTGTAGAGAACGTGGAGACTTCAACGAACATCCACTCGCTGATCTTTGCTCCTCCGACAACAGGTTGTTCCGACGAAGCGACCCGCTCAAGAAATGCAACTTGTCAGCTCCAACGCTCGTGTTGCGCTTCGGAAACTGACAAGTCAAGGACATCTTGCCGAGCGGCTGATCTGAAACAACGCTGATGCCTTTGGAGAATGACACTTCGACGGCGCCGTCTTTCGGTGGCGTTCACGTTGACATGTCCGGGCTTGGGATGACAGCACACGATGCTCCGATTTCACGCGCGGCACCACAAAGCAAAAGAAAGTTGCGGGTCAACGTCATCTTGATCTTAACACTGCATTCATCAGAGTCATGGTACTGCGAAAGTTCTATGCGTGACTCTTCGTCTATTGGGAGGGCTGACAGAGCAATGCTTGATGCTCTCCGACGGACTTCAGCTCTCGATAATTTACGATAAGATGTCATCCACTGCCGAGAAAATAAGCCCCCTGACATCAGTGATGTTAGGCAAAGGCATAGCTATACCAGCTATGGCTTGCAGCGGCCCATATAGCGAGGATAAAGGCAGCAGTCCCTGACTGTATGCTGCTTGCAGAGCCAGGCCAACAATCGTTCAAGGCCTATGCCGTATCCGCCGTGAGGAGAGCTGCCGTATCTAGTCGTGGCTGTTAGTCAAGTTGATAATTCAAGACGAATATAGCTACTTGAAGCGTACTTGCGTTGGTCCAGATACCAGTAGTAAGACTCGGGATCGAGACCTTCTCGCTTACAAGCTGCAAGTAGCTCGTCATAGTCGTCTATTCTGATCGATCCACCCACAATCTCACCAACGCCGGGCATGAGACAATCAACGCTCTCTGTAACCTTTTCATCCTTGGGGTCCCTTTTCATGTAAAAGGCCTTGATGTGGGCGGGGAAGTGAGTGAGAAAAATGGGCCTATTGATGATGTCGGTCATTCTTCGCTCGGCCGCCTCTGCAATGTCGTCTCCGAAGCTGTGCTGCTTGCCTTCTTCGTTTGGTATCTCGTGGTCAATCAGCCATTGGATGGCGTCAGAGTACCTCATGCGCAGAAATGGGCGTTCTGGAACCTTGAAGTCGGGGTTCAGTTTTTGGATATGACCGGCAGTCATCGGATCACTTAGCATGATATCAAGCACACGGCAAATGAGAAACTCAAGATGAGTCAAGAGATCATCGAAGCCTATGAAGTCCAGTTCTGCTTCGATGTGAGTAAACTCGGAAAGATGTCGGCGCGTCAGGGACTTTTCGGCACGAAAGGATTTCTCGATGCAGTAGACGCTGCCCATTGATGGCAGACACGTCTCCAAATAGAGCTGAGATGATTGAGTGAGAAAGGCGTCTGATCCATAGTAGTCAAATTTGAAGAGTGTAGAGCCCCCTTCGACTTGGGTCTGCACCAGTGCCGGTGGGCTAACCTTGCGTATCCGAACCTCGTGGTAAGCCTGGTTAAATGCGTACTCGAGGGAATCGCGAACAAGCAAAACGGAAGAAGCATTTTCTCCGCGAAGCGTCAAATGACGAAGATCCAACAACGTTGCATGTTCAGCAGAGGCTTGAACGCGATTTGTGATGGCGTCATCGCCTCCGGCTGCTCTCCAATGCTTGGGGATCCTGTAGAAGTCGGCGTGTAATTCACGACCCAGCGGAGCTTGGGCTCCGGCAGGAACTTGACGCACTTCACCGACAATCTCCATGGATGTCTCGCGGGTCAGCGTGAGCGCCTCGTACGTTTTGGCGAGCTTGCCAGAAATAACGACCTGCATATATCCGTAACCGTCCCTCAGTGTGACAAACAGAACATCTTTTTGTTTTCTCTCGCGGTGAACCCGGCCAAACACTCGTACGCGAGTGCCCTTTGAGTCAACATTGTCGGCATCGCGAAGCTTAATATGTTCGCCAACCTCATCAAGCTTAATGACGACTGGTTTTGGTAAATTGGAGTCTTCCTCGAGCACAATCTTTTTGGCCTCCTCCAGGACCTTGTTGCGTTCCGCGTCTTCGGCTTTGCGGCGAATCGTGAGCTCTTCTTCACGGGCTATTTTCTTCTTCTGCTGCTCATAGTAGTTGACGGCTTTTTTCATAGCAGACTTCGCAGCCGGCTTCCATTCTTGGGCGCTTTCATCGTCGGTGGTGGCGGACTTTCGAATCAGGTATTGGGCTTGAGCCTGATGTTGCAGATAGGCGAATTGGAGACTTTTGAAAGGAGAAGTTTCAGTGCCCTGCTGTTCGGGCTCGTCTTTGCCGAGGTCTTCGTCAATATAGATGGCCGTCATCCTGGCAGATGTCATTCGCTTACAGCAGGCAAGGGAGCTGTTCTCAACACTGCGATTACCGGACAGATTTTCTGGTGTTCTCAATTGACTCATGCCCTTTTTTGTGGGGGGCGAGGGGGAGGGGTCCGCGTGAGTCATTGGGCAATGCTATCTTATCAGCGGGCACCTCATTGGTAGGCTTCGGGCGCGCCGGGGAGGCCCGGGTAGAGAGCAAACCACTTCAGAATTGTGGCAAAGCCTGACGCTAACAAAAGTGGAAGGTGCAGATGTCCTCCGTACGATCCAGGACGCAGAATGTTAGTACATAGGATGTAATGCTCGTGTATGTTTAGATGCTACAAAGGTCAAGGAACAAATGAGCCGCCGGTATTGAAATCAACATAGGCGAAAACCTCAAGGAGCGCAAAACGCTTGACGATCGCCGTCACAGGAATTCGTGATAGGTTTCAAGAAGAAGTCAAAGCCTGACTCTTGCGGACCCAATGTGGCTGTCATGTCCTGGACTACTGCACATGTCATTGCATAAGTGGTAAATCCTCCAGCCCTGCTAAAGACACAATAAGGCGGACAACGTTAGTGGCAAAATAAATAGCAAAAATCTGGACTGTGATCTTCCTCCTATCCGTGTCTGATTTAAAGATGCAACCCGCCTGAGGTCTAGAGCAGCGTATCATTTGCAGCTCTCGTTCGGCGCGCAGCTGCATGGATGAACGCTCCTGGGCCATTATTGTTGTGCGGGTTCTAGGCTAAACTCGCCTCACGGCATTTCGACGCGCCAGGCTTGAACTCAATGCCGGCAGGAGCTAGGTGGAAATTCAAATTGCAAATGGAAGGCTGCGCAGAAGTTTCGCTTCGGCCACTGCAGTGTCAAAGGAAAAGAATGTGAGCTGGTCAGCAGGAACGGGCAGGTAATTGGAGCGCTCGTTCGAGTGTGTGCGACAGGGTACGACGGAAGGAATACTGCTGCTGCTACTATCCATGTCGCTATGGTGTTACAACTCTGATGGAGCACAAAGGGACAGGATCCAGCCAATGTATTCGCATGTCTAGCAGACCCCTCCTGACACCTGACACACTCATACTGGCCCCGATAATTGTCAGCCCTTTCTTCGTCTTCTCCAAGCCACCCCTTTGATTGAAAATGCTCTTCACATCGTCGGATTCCCCCGCAGCGTCCCGGGTCCCCGTGATTTGGACTTGAGTCCTTCTCCGATGGTCCAGCTGGCCCATCTCAAATTGATCCAACGATCGGCGTCGTCCACAGTGCAGCCTTCATCGGCCGACTCGGTCACGTCAGACACCCGGCTAAAGCAGCAGCCAACCTTCCACGCCTCCATCTATACAGAACGAAGCTCACCGAATCACACGACGTGCCTGACGCGACGAGGAAGAATTTTATGGCCTTGTGTACTTTCGCTCTGGATGCTTTTCCGGCGAACTACCTATCGAGCACGGCGTCGCTGCGAGCCCATCGCGACCGGTTAATTTTGATCCTCGCTCCATGCAATTGACATAATTGTCGTTTGCTTCCAGACATGCCGCGCCGGACCCCGATTGACAGGCGGGGTCCCTTGCTGCAACAGTCAAAGCTTTTGCTCGCCTTCACTGTCATTCTTCTCCCATGGTTTCAGCTGACTGAAGGCCAGCAAGGAGAACGTCGGTCGTTGCAGCAAGCTGCGCAACCTGTCATTCAACAAGCTTCTGGTGGCGCTCCGGACGGCCACGATCAGGATGACCAACCGCTTCGCGACTCAGCTACTGCAGTAGCTTTCTCGTCTGTTGCCAGAAAGTCGACTTCAATTCTTCGGGACGGCATCGATGCCTCGTCGACGGCGGCCGACGAGCTCGAGGCGCAAAAAAAGACACTATCCTTCAAAGATCCGTCCATTTACCACCATCAGCATCAGCATCAGCATCGACATCAGCAGCATGCTCGACGTAGCTCAAAACAGAACCACGATTACCAAAATGACAACAAAGAGAAAAAGCATGCCCGTACGGAAGAATTACCTTTTCCAGATGATGCGAGCGCCCTCGAAACTTTGGCTCCGGCGGATGCCGTTCGAGCACCATCCAACCCACGACAACAAAAACTCAGCAGCGCATTAACTTCTGGGTTGACCTCGCCGCAGAATGCGCGGAGTCTGGAGGATTGGGAAGTTGAAGATTTTGTTCTTCTGGCGACCGTCGACGGTGACCTTTTTGCCAACAATCGCAAAACGGGCAAACAACTTTGGCATCTACAGGTCGACCAGCCAATGGTCGAAACCATACACCATCGAACCAACAAGTCAGTCCTTGATGAAGACTTCAGCCCTGTGGATCACTATATATGGGCCATTGAGCCCACCAGAGATGGTGGCGTTTACGTCTGGGTGCCTGAACCCGATGCTCGCCCTCGCGCCACGGGATTTTCCATGAAAGAACTCGTCGAAGTGCTCTCTCCATATTCAGAAGAACACACATCCATCGTTTACGTCGGCGACAAAAAGACAACAATGATTACTCTTGACGCCGCCACCGGACGCATCATCAAGTGGTTCGGAGCCGGGGGATCTCATGTTAACGAGGCTAATAGCTGCCTGAAGCCTAGCACGTTGTTCAACAGAGAGTCTGAGGAGTGCAGCTCAGTGGGAACAATCACTCTCGGCCGAACTGAGTACACGGTGTCCATTAACAGACTCGATGGCAAAGGCGTCGCGACACTAAAGTACTCTGAGTGGACGCCCAACAAGCGCGATAGTGATCTTTTTCATCAGTACCACGTGTCGAAAGACAGTCAATACATCACAACTAGGCACGACGGCAAAGTGTACGCCTTTGACTACGGCGGATCGGATAACATTGGGCCGCTTTTTAGTCAAGAATTCGCCGCTCCTGTCGCTAGGGTCTTTGATGTCTGCCGTCCATGGGATGCTGAGGCGGAGAGCAATCCGGATCTTGTTTTACTGCCTCAGCCAGCCATGCCCTCTCAAGACGAAGACATGGCGCTGAAACGCAGCAATAGCATTTTTCTGAACCGAACCGAGGCAGGCAGCTGGTACGCACTCTCTGGAAGAGCTTATCCGCTAATCATCGGGGCACCCTCCGCCAAAGCTTCTTTTCCCGATTGGTGGGATGAAACTGCTTCATGGGAAAGCTTGACCGAAGCAAGAGTATCGAAGGACTTAATTGGAACTCATTCTCTAGCAAAGACCAGGGAGAACGACGGACACATCCCTACTCTTCCTTCGGGCCGAATACCAGGCGCCTCAGACGATTTGGAGACTACATCATTCCTGCCAACTGTTGGTCAAGGAGAGTTGGACGAGTCGACCATTGTCGATAAAGTCAAGAGTCTGAAGCAAAGTGCTGCCAATAGCGTCGTCGACTTCGTCAGAAATCCCATTCTAATCATCATTTTCTGTGCCGCTCTCATTTACAATCAAAAAAAGCTCAGACGAGGGTATCATCGTTTTCGTAACGGGTCGAGCTTGAACGATCTGTTTTCCCGCCCTTCATCCCGCGCCGTCAATGACGGCAAACCCTTTATGCGAGACCAGACAGCCATCACATCCGGTGCCGAATCCTTTTACAGGCCTGCCATTGAGAAGCGGTCAGAGATCGAGTCAACGGGCGCCACCAGTGAGTCTGTTCAGCCAAGTCTACAAGGCGATCACTCTTCGGATACTCTAGATGAAATAAACGGCGACCCAGGGGATAGGTTGAGATCGCGCCGTTCTTCCAAAACGACATCAGAAGAAACAGAGCCCAGCGAGGAAATGCGGGCTGAAATTTCCGCCCCAAATCAGGTGCCAGAAAAGAAAAAGGCTCGGAGAGGTCGGCGGGGCGGCGTCAAGCACCGTAAAGGCCGAGCTCGGGAAATGTCACAGTCTCGCGACGACGAGGCCCCTCATAGCACTGTTGAGGAGGCAGTCAGCAATGCCAAAAAGCTTGGAGACAGGCCCAGTCTGGAACCCGATGTGTTGACGGTCGCCAATGATATGCAGGCTGTCTCGGGTTCCGTCATAAAAATGGGCAATATTGAAGTCAACACTGATGAGCAACTCGGTACCGGCAGTAATGGCACGCTTGTGTTCGCCGGCAAATTTGATGGTCGTGATGTCGCTGTCAAGAGAATGTTGATTCAATTTTACGACATCGCATCGCAGGAGACGAGACTTTTGCGGGAGAGCGACGATCATCCTAATGGTAGGCGATTCAACGATTTGACTTCAATTGCAAAACTATGCTGACTGTTGACCCTGCCTTGAAGTTATTCGCTACTATTCTCAGCAGATACGGGATGGCTTTCTCTACATCGCTTTGGAACGATGCACTGCGTCATTGGCTGATGTAGTGGAGGGGCCTCATGCATTTCGTCAATTGGCTGATGCTGGCAAAACCGATCTTCCTGGTGTATTGTACCAGATTGCCAGCGGCATTAGTCACTTGCACAGTCTTCGCATTGTTCACCGAGACTTGAAGCCTCAAAATATTCTCGTGAGCATGGGTAAGGATGGCAAGCCGCGTTTGCTAGTGTCTGATTTCGGCCTTTGTAAGAAGTTGGAAGGGGGCCAATCGTCTTTCGGTGCTACTACGGGCAGAGCTGCGGGAACGTCAGGATGGCGTGCTCCTGAGCTGCTTCTGGACGACGACGGCCGCGACGTCGCGCTCGTTGATACCAGCGTTCACAGTGGCTCTGGATCTGTTTTGGTTCAAGATGGCGTAATGCCGTACAACCGGAGGGCGACACGTGCCATTGACATCTTCTCTCTTGGTCTCGTCTTCTTTTATGTCCTGACCAATGGATGCCATCCATTCGATTCCGGAGGGCGATATATGCGCGAAGTCAACATCCGCAAAGGCAACTACAACTTGCAGTCTCTCGATGTCTTGGGAAACTTCGCATACGAGGCAAAGGAGCTCATTGCGTCGATGCTTGATGCCAACCCTAAGCGCCGCCCAAGTGCCATTGACGTCATGTCGCATCCCTTCTTCTGGCCGGCTAAGAAACGGTTGTCCTTCTTGTGCGATGTTTCTGACCATTTTGAGAAAGAACCTAGAGATCCTCCTTCGCCTGCCTTAGTCGAGTTGGAGCAGCATGCCGCAGAAGTGACCAAAGGAGACTTCATACGTCTGCTCCCTCGTGAGTTTGTCGACTCCCTCGGCAAACAGCGCAAGTACACCGGTTCAAGACTGTTGGACCTCCTGCGGGCGCTGCGCAACAAGCGCAATCACTACGAAGACATGCCCGATTCATTGAGACGGCAGGTAGGTTCTCTGCCAGACGGGTATCTCGGATTTTGGACATTCCGATTTCCGGATTTGCTGGTTGTTTGTTGGAATGTAGTGTACAATGTGCAATGGGAAGAGACGGATCGGTTCAGGGATTATTACGAACCAGCTGGTCTATAGTGTCGTCAAGTCAAGAAATGATCTAGGCTCTTTGGTCTGATGCACATCGAGCGAGGCGTACCTTGCAAATAAGCGATGTACCTGGAAGATGAAACCGTTGGTTCACGACACAATTCAGAGGGCAAGCGCCTTTAGCATTTGTTGTGTAGATAGAGCTGTTCGGACATGATACCGACCTGCGCAACAAACAGTACCCAAAAAATGTACTCCGGTACATACCAGGTGTTTTCTGTGCTGTGTAAGGAACTTGGGTAGTTGCAGGGTCGGCTCATCAAGGTTGCTTCCGAGGGCTGGCCACTCCACTCCGCCAGAAACTCTCGCTCAACCATAGACACCGAGCTCTTCGCCCTTTCCTCATCCCGTTAAAGCTATGATGATGGCACATATTGCAAATCTCTACTGCAGTCGATCCTTCATTCAACCCCATTGCACGATCACCTTTTTGCCCTTCTTCCCCCTTTTGCCCTTGGTTTCCTCACCATCGTCTGCGGATACGGGTGTCGAGGAAGCAGCAGAGGGGACAGCATTGCCCCATTGGAAACTAGACTCGGCATGACCATAGTCACGACGAACGCCTCGACCCGAGCCGTAACCCCATATTGTCGTTGTCGGCTTCGGCGCAACAGGAAGAGCGGGGAAGGCGTCCTGGCTACCGCGGCTGGCTGGCGAACGGGACTGCAGTTGCCGTTGTGGTTGCGAATTCGGCTGCAACGAAGGCGACGGCGACGCCCATGTCGAGCGTGATGGACCAGAACCGGAGCTGGGTCCAAATCCAGGCCCAGACGGTAAAGAAGGAAATGCAGATGGCGAAGTTTGTTGAGGCTTGGTAGCCGGCGAAGTCGTTCGGCTGGGAGAAACGCTGACGTTGACAGGTGTAGGTCCGCCTAAGCGAGTGCTGTTCTTCAATCGCAGAACTCGGTTAGAGTGTCTTTGAGCTGGGGCAGCATTCGGCAGACCGGGATTTGCGGCCGCTGCGTGAGCCCAGCCGCTTGAACTTGAAGTGGTGCCTTGCATGCCGCTCAAGCCAGGAAGACTGGGGTAATCTTCGTTGATGGCGCGCCAGTCTTGCCATGCTTTGCGAATATTGTCGGCTTTGACCTTGTCCTCGAACAGGTCTGCGACTTCGCGAACCAGAGTGCCAAGCGAATTGGAGGAAACATCAGCAAACAGGGTGAGAAAAGCATCTGCCAACTGCGGTGCGGTGAGGCCGCCCTGGCGATACCTTGATATGTGCTGACGAAAAGTAGTGACTTTGTTAGCGTCATTACCGAGGAGATTGGCGGCTCGTTCAACTACTGAGCTGTGGCGCACAAGTCGTGCTCGATCTTCCGGCGAGAGATTCTGACTTTCGGTTGAAGCGAAAGAATCCATGGCATCGACGAGAGCTATTCCATCCTGAGCGGCGTTGGAATTTGGAGACACTGCCCGTCCCGAAGGTATGGTTGTTGTTGGCAAAGGAGTCGAATGTGGAGGTGCTGAGAGCTGCCCGCCAAAGGATCTGTTAGAAACTGACTGGGCGGAGTGAATCGCAAGCTGACGTTGCAAAGCCAATTCGTCCCTGCGCAATGGCTGAGCGGAAGTCGGAGGAACAACATCTTCATTAGGATCTCTGCCTCGAGTGCCGCCCCTGCGAACGCGACCACGCCCTTGACCATCCCTTTGGCTACGTCTCTCATTTTGATATGATTGCCGAAGATCAAACGAAGACATGTCCACCAGTCTAGCGTCTCTGCCTACGGCTCGCCCGGCATGTTCGCTCAGGCCGTGAGCCTGAAGATCAAGCTCTGACTCGAAAACAACGAACTTTTTTTCCAAGCAATCGCTGTTGGAACAAAGAAAATGATCCGTTCTGAAGTGTTCTTCGAGGGCATTGTAGTCCTGGTAATAATGCGGTGTTCGGGAGTCACGTCTGTCACAGATAAAGCAACGCTCGTGTTTCATTCGGCAATGTTCAAAAAGCTTGTCGTCATCATAGAAGCGCTCACCACAAAAACCGCACAGTGGATGACCCTTGAAGCCAGTTTGGTCCGCCGCGCCCGGTTTATCGTCGCCATGTCTCATATGCTTCTCAAGCCCTTTGTCCGAGAAAAGCTCGTGTTCATGGGTAAAGACTTTCTTGTTGCGAGTACAAAGATCACACATCCGCTTCTTATGTATGGACTTCACATGGCGGTGCAGATCTGGCCACCCCAGGCCGGCGAAGTCGCATGCGTCGTCGGGACAGTTGTAACGAAGCAGCAAGACCGTATCTCCGACTATGTCCTCGTTTACATATTTGATGCCAATATTGGAGTCAATAGTCGTCACGTTGCTGTCCGAATACTGCTCGAATCGCTTGTTCGGGTCGTTGGTGAAAATGACAAAGGGAGCTGAAGTCTTATTGCGGTTAGCACTGTGTCTCGTCCTTTACATTTTAAAAGTGGCGGCGGAGATGAACCTACTCGACAATGCGCGCAGTCCTTGGTCTTGTACAAGGCTCTCATACGTAGACCGCAAATGTGACAGGTGGCGTGGTTACAAGGAGCTATCGAATAGTGCGCCACGAGATTAGCACAAATGAAGCACACGTCAGCATCCTGTTGCTCATCATTGACCGCAGCCGCTGCCGCAGCGGCCGCTTGCGTCTGCTGTTTCAAGACTTGAGCTCTGCTCGAGACAGGTGGCAGCCCGTCTGCAGCTGTCGAGCCCGTGAACCGTGCCGCAAGATTGGTGCTTCGATCGGGTCCTACAACGCGGCCGGCGCCGTTGTCGCCTCTTCCTCGTCGTCTGCGACCACCTCTCCCTTTGCCGCGTCCTCTGGAGCCTTCAGCAGACCCCCGGCTGCGGCCTGAAGGCCCCTCCTGATCCGGCATGGAAGACGTGTGTGTCGCGTCGATACTTCAGGAATTGGCGTTATTATGAGGGAAAGCCTATCAACCATGAACCTAGTGAGCGTCACGTCGTTGGGTTTTGGAGTCTCGTGTAGTGCGCAGTACCAGGTGTCCGTGCGAAAGACTGCGCACAGTCAGTCAACGTGATTCAACGCTGCAAAGCGGACCGAACATCAGGCGAATTTGCACCCAGGTGTCGTCGAGTAAGAAGTTTTCTCGGGAAAGTCGAGAGAGTGCGTCATTGGCGTTATCGAAACTCCCACCAATAGGACTGGACCGCTAGAGTCCTAGTAACTACAGTGTACCTACTAGCCCCGCCGCAGCCTGGCGAGTCAGCGCCCACAAAAAGCACTGATCGTCAAGCCAGCGGAAAGTGCGCAAGTACTTAGATATTGTGGATAAGCAGTCCAGAGTCGGTATCATCCACCAACGGCCGCAGTCGTCTAGGGGTAAGGACACCAGTTTGTGGTCATTGCACGGAGTTGAACCACTGGAAACCGAGGTTCGAGTCCTCGCTGCGGCAGAGTGCATTCAAAAATTAAAACCTAGCGTTGGCTTTTTGCCTTTTGACTTCAGCAACTCCCAGACACTGATTGAGCGCACATTGCTCTCGTCCCATGCCTGCAGAGCACCACGTCCCACCGGGAGGGAGTGAGCACCAGACACGCTCCCACATCGGGTCTCACATCGGGTCTCACAGAAAGAGCCATGTGCCACGCGGCAGGACCGTTGCTCCATGGAAAATTGTGTCTAGTCTTTGCGCCTCGCTTCTTGCTTAACCCGTCTTGTGAATGACCGAAGATACGAACCTCTTGTTGGACAGGTTCATAAGCTTCTGCGTTTACCCTCCATTTCAAATATGGTCATTGTGAAAACATTTTGATCATTCTCGCCCAGCGTCATCAAAGCTCCTGACGTACAACATCATCAGCCTCGATACGTGTTCCCCGTCTCTCAGCTTGTTCGCAAAGATTTAATTGTAGCAAACGCCCTTGTCAATCATGTGTCAATCATCCGCCTGTCAGCAGACAATATCAAGCAGCGTCCCACATATACTGGACGCCATCAGCAACACAAACTCCTGATGCTCTAGAAAGCGGAAACTTTCTTTCATCCCCTCGCAGTCCAATGCAGCCATCCGGCCAAAATGCAAAACCAGAACAATCTGGATACGAAACGTCAACTCGAAGAATTATATGTAAGACTGTGCGAGTATTCAACAAGCCTCGAAAACTCCCGCCGAAGCGCCAATGCCATGGAGTCCTGTCCGTGCTCAAACTAATTCAACTCCCGAAACATCCATTTTGCGCCGATCCGATTACTCCTCTCCGACGGGGTACAAGTGGTTGCCGATCTCCTTGTTCATCTTGAACATATCAACTCTGGATTGCTTGAACACAGCCTGCATCTTGGCGTCGCAGCGAATCTGGCGCTTGTCGGAAGGATCTTGAAGATCATTTGCTTTGATATGTTCCCACAGCCGCTTGACCACTTGAGGGCGTGAGAGCTTGTCTTTTGGTCAGCTTCATTGGCAAGAACAAAAGATGATATCAGTTTTGATAGGCAATGACAAACCTGTGTCTCCCCGCATAGATCTGACAGCGTTGAGCTAAGGTTGAACGGTTTCTGAAAGCCACCGCCAGCCTTGCGTCTCTTAACGCCCGAGTCTCCACTACCATCGACTTCACTATCGTCATCATCTCGGACCCTCTTGACGCTCTTCTTTCGGGGCGCTTTGCGTTTCTTAGTTATCCGGTCGCCGCCTCGCGTGGTCCGACCACGAGCCAGGTTGTTTTCGTGAGCTTGAAGCCGTGCTGCCAGACGTGCATCTGCATCCTCGGACGACATTGACCGCTTCATTTTCTGTTTCGACGGTTCGGGTGACGTTGACCTGTCGATCTTATCGTGCTCGCCAACACCGTTGGTGCTTTTGTGAGCGGATGGCTCAGGGGCGGATGGCGGAACTTCATCGGGACTCGCACCAGAGACCGCGTCGAAGCGAGCCTCTATGAGCTTTTTGATGGCACCCTAAGACAAAGTCAGCAAGCCATTGTAGACAGACAGGAGTTGTCATCAATGTCAAGGTGTTGATGTCTATCATGCCTTTTGCTCGCTGAGATCTTTGCCGCCGAGGCGAGCCTCTAACGCTTGCCGCACATTCTTTCGAGAGATGGTCTCCAAGTCAGCATTAGCCAGGATATCGTCTATAATCTCGGTGTAGCTTTGTTGTTCTTGGTTGGATACTGGACCACCACGATCAGTATTCTCATTTGACCAAAGTTCTTTATGGCAGTACGCACATGGCTCTGACATGGCTGTCGACCGACGCCAGTAGACCTGGACGCTTTTGACAAGGTAGAGTGACTTCAAAGTGCACAGGACATGGAGGACCGGGTTCTCTCGACGATGGGAGATAAAAACATAACCCGCTGGGGCAACTTTATGAACGCACGCGCACAGAAACTCAAGGGCCGTCTCCTAGACGCGATCGTTCGTAGAGCAGTGAGAAATTGAGGCTTGCAACTGTTGTCGGTTGGTACTGATGCTGCTCCTCAGGATACCAGGTAGATTCGCCAATCGAAGGCACACAAGTGCGAAGCGGGTGATGGAGGGTTGAAGAACTGCAAGCGTCGCGAAATCACGGGCGATGCTGAGATTCCAGTGACGTGATAAGAAAACGAGGGGAGATGTTCCAGAAGTTAAGAGACGGTGCTGAGGGCAACTTCCGACTAGAAAGAAGGGTATTTGTCGCGGAGGAAGATATGCGCAAAAAGCGATATTGGTCTGCCCAGCGATGCCGTGGTCGGTCCTCGAACAAGGGCGGAGTCGTTGTCCGGGGAAGGACGAGACGGAAAGAGTAAATGCAGTGGAGGTCTTGTGGCTGGAGCGTTGATCGATTGTATTGAAGCCCTGGTTGATTGTGGGTCTCGGTGACCGGGGAGCCACAGCCTGCGCCACATGCCGGAAAGTTCGAAGCTCACGCTGTAATACTCCATAGCGTGAGATGGCCCCTCGCCGAAGCGCCTTTGGCGTGCAGGTGCCTAAAGTATGCAGCCGAAAAGCGGATGGTAGAGGCCAGCGCTCTGGGGCAGAACAAAGAACAGAGAGCAGTGCGTCATGAAAGAGAGAAGGACTATAATCAGTGTTAGACACATATGTCTTCCACTTTCCATTGCCATTCAGTTAATATGCACTCGCTAGCTGTCTACATTGACATTTTGCGTTTTCTCCCTCTTCCCAGGTGCCGTCATTGCTTCTGGCGCTGACCACTACGGATGCGCCCAACGACCTGACCAAGAACTAATAACTTTGAATGGCTCTTCTTGTACGGACGCCCCTAACTCGCTGCTGCCTTCTTGGTGGTCTTTCAGGATCAATGACTCATATGTAAACTTCGTATTTTGTGGTACTAGTCTTGCCAACTACGCGCTTTGCAGCGAGGCAGAATGTCAACCCGTTGCTGGAATATTACATGCGTCCTGGCTGGCCTGAAGAAGAGCCGAAGAAGTGAGACTACCGGCTCCCGTGGTCTGGGTGGCTCGAGATCTGTTTGCTAGATTCATCGTCCTCGACAACATCGTTTAATGTCGCGGTATCAGAACTTTGTCAGAACACGGTGGTGCCGATTTAGAATCACATGACTGCAACGCGAGATGAACGCTTTCATCCTGGTATGCAGCATCACCAAGTATCACATTCAGTCAAGGTGACAGGACAGCTACTCCAACCGCGAGTCAGTACACTTTCGTCCGAGTTCATCTCATGAGTTGAGAAGCGTCAGCGACTCTAGCATTTGATTTCGTTCATTGCGGTTTTACATAAGTTATGCAACGTAGTAGAAAGCGATAGCATGATTCATCCAGACCCATAAAATCGCTGAAGATGGGAAATGAATGAGACAGTGATGGCTTAACCTTTCAGGTGCAAGTCACGCCTTTCATCTTTGGCAAAGTCTGTTTCTTGCTCAGTGTCTCTGCCCCTGTCTTTCTCAACAGATCTATTCAAATTGCAATTTATTCTCGCCTTACCATAGTTGATCTAGCAATGACAATATGATCGAGAATGCCTTTGGGTGTGGCTGTATGCTTCCTTTTATAGCAACGTAATATTTTAAGGAACGAGCCTTATAGTGATTCTCTAACTTCCGGCCTGTCCATAGTGGATGAGATTGATGGCAAACATTGTACGATTACGTCAAAAAGTATTGAAGAGTGTCCGGCTTCGTGGACCGAAGAACGAGGAAACCGAAATTG